>KN494712.1:0-17783 GCA_000787155.1 Scartelaos histophorus | reverse complement strand
AGTTGTTCCTAGGTCAGAAAAACTACGACGGCGAAGCCAATTCTCTCTCAGGACTCTCTTGAGGCGTCTCAGGCTTATAATAAAGTCATGTTGGGATGCAAGTGCATCAAGGATTTCTGTGTATCCGAGTCCAATATTAAAATATAATAAAATAGCTTCTAGTATTTCCGGAGCTACTATGGTGAGCTACAGCCTGTGTGTACGTGTGTGTACGTGTGTGTAGCAACGAGATCAACAAAAACAAGGATATTCTGGGAATATTCTCATTAGTCAGGGAACTAATGAACTGCACCAGTTATAACTCGTGCGCACCAGTTATAACTCGTGCGTTATACTTATAACTCATGCACACGGGTTATAACGCCCTCGACTTGCCGAATAATACGTTATTAGCCGTAATGTGTACAACATAAAATCGGTTGGAGGTTAAACACAACCAAAGGTCATACATAAGGCCACTGGATTATAAGGCCACTGTTGATTTTTGAAAAAAAATCATGATTTTAGATGCGCCTTATAGTCTGAAAAATACGGTACATACTATTGTTACTACCATAATTGTTTCTATTACAGTCACTATTACTGTTGTTACTACTATTCTTACTTATACTACAGCAAATACACTTAGCATTGGCCTATATGACATTTGAAAGAAATATAGAGATTTTAAGTATTGCAATAAGATTTGTGATATATTATATGATATAATAGGATTTTGTTTAGATTAGATATTGTAAAAAAAAAATCCATCAACTCAAAGTGCAATTTCAGTTGTTCTCAGTTCTCTAGTATTAAAAGCAGTAACCAAGTACATGCATATTTGTGTGTGTGTTTAGCTAACATGTAGTAGTGTGTTTGCTTTGTCTGTGTAGTGACCAGCTCAGCTGGTCACTACACAGCAGTAATAACATAGACACAAGTGGCAGGTAGGAGGGCCAAGCAGCTTTCATGCTTACTTTTTCTATTCCTCCTGTGACAAATATTGGCACTGTTATAAGGCCTTTTGGACAGGGGGTGAAATAGCCTCAAATCAAAATCTAGTCCAGATAATGACTCTGAAAACACTGTTACTGTGACTGTATCAGAATAACTTGACAGTAACCTTCAATAAGAGTTTATTAGAACAACCCTGAGGTCTCCTTAACATTTGGTCCCATTGTCTGCCCTGTGTCTTTCCTCTGCTTACAAGCTAATGGGAAAAATCGAATCAGTTTGTGGTGAGGAATACCCAGCAGCAGCAGCCCTCCCGTCATATCCTAATGCACTGTTAAAGCCGACCTTGTCTTTTATTTAAGGTCTGCAGCGGCGTGGATAACATCTGTGCTTTATCAGGCTCAGACACAGTAACAAGAGGCCCTGCTAATGTACAGCTCTGATAGGAATCAACTGAAGATGAGAAAACTCGCTGGCAAAGGCAGACGCACTCATTTACATTTGGGTGAATCATTCTGCTCAAAATGGTGCGGTGTTAACAACAACTATGACAACTAACCTGATTATTGAAGCTGCTATTAGCTCATTTTACTCTCTTAAAAATGTGAAAAACAAAACTAGTTCATTTTAAAAGGTTTAGGTTTCAATCATTATCCTTCGAGTAACTGCAGTGAGGTGATAACTGGTTTTAAATCTATAAACATTTTAATTAGAGTGGTTAAAATGCTATAAAAATGCACATTTGCACTGTCACAGCTAAGGTTGAAGGACTATTGGAGACATGCATTGCCCACAGCAGGACAAGATTTGTTTGTGTGAAGTTATAAATTTTGTTATAGTACCTGAGGACATCAATTCTGCGCTCTGTTATTTCGGATGCACAAGCTTCGGGCAAGACTAAACTGGAAAGAGGAAACAGGAGTTGGACTAATGCAAAGATTTATGCGGATATTTAATATAATCATAAAACTTTTCTTTGTACCACAATGAGAAAATCCTGTGTTGCAACCGTCATCTTTTAACATCTTTTAAAGTGGACTAAAGGAGTATGACGTCACCCATACTGTTCAGCTCCAGTCAAATGAAGCTCACAAGGCTAGCGGTTATAGGAGTGAATTTGGAGCCAGTTCCATACCAGGAATGGGCAAAATACAAATCCCAGAATCATGTACAGCAGGTTTATACAAATATTTTAATAGCAAAATGAGCAGCCTGACAGCAACAGTTACGATGTTTTCTTAATGCAAAGTCAATTGGAGCTGGAAGCAGATGCATGCTCACTTCCTTTTTGGAGCACCATGGCTAGCAGGTTAGCTATGTCTGTTTATATACACAGTCTATTTTTGCAGCTCACAGTTTAAGAATAGCAAAATATGCAATTAAAAGTCACTATTAGAAGCTTAAATCTAACTGAATATATAGCATATAGTATATGTGAAAAATCCCTCAGTCAGTCAGTATATAGTATAGTATATAGTATATAGTATATAGTATATAGTATATAGTATAGTATATAGTATAGTATATAGTATAGTATATAGTATAGAGGAAAAAATACTAAAATACTTCAACTCCATTACATAGATCTGACTATGCTTTATGTTATTGCTTTGTCTGAAATGTTTCATAGTATGCTGCAATGTGTAACTTTGCTTGTGTTTATGGAAGAGTAACTGCTTTGTCTGAAATATTCCACAGTTTGACCTCTGTTTGACCTCTCCCCGTCACTGAGACCAAACCAGACCCAGTTACAGTTCAAATCTGTGGAGAGGCGACCCCGCTCACAGTCGGAATGCCTGATTTTCTAGTTTTTTTTTTGAGCTATAAGGATATAAGTACATATACATGTGGGTTGCCTGTAATTGAATCAATGTTAGATAGAACAGTTTAATGTCATACTGTGGAAAATTCCAGGCAGAGCAATGACGTCTCCATAGAAATAAGCAGGTGACAAACACCAACCAAATACTGCACCTTTAAAAATTTAAATGACTATTGTTGTAAATGAATGGCAGGTTTATTACAAAGGATGTTTTTATACAATGTATTTGCATTTTGTAACTAAATATCTGGTTTCTTATGGGATCGTATTGCTTCTTTCATTAGCTGTGACTTTTTCCAATATGCACACAGAAGAGGAGCCAGTGCAAGGTGCCACTGCATAGAAATGATCCAATTACAGTATATGTAACCCAATGTCTGTGTAAAATAATCATCTATATGCATCTGAAATCTATTATATAAGCATAGTTCTATTGTAATTTATGAATGGAGGAATCGATTTAAAGGGCCAATATTACACTGTTACTGATCTATGCTATAATGCCGCTTCCTCAACCAAAAACACTCCTGGAATTGTGTTTTGTTTCATTCACATGTTTAACTCACAAGTTCTGCATATTTAGGCTAAGTTCTTCTCTCAAATAGAAAAAACTTTGTTCCATCCTTTTCATGTCATAATATCTGAAGAGCTCCCCTGTGTTTTTAAATGCCATGCACATTCACTAGAATAATTTCAACTCTGGAATTTTCAGTCTCTACTGAACTAAAGGTAAAAGGAGCTGGTCACTTGAAAAGCTTCATGACATCACATGGTGGAACAGAACATTTGGAGCTTTGGAGATATAGACTGACTAATAATAATAGGTTCCTCAAACGTGTCAATGAAACAAAACACAGCTCCAGGTATGTTCAACTCTATGTCAGGAGAAGGTAAAAGCAATGTAACATGGTTTAATGGTCACAAGAACCAATTTTGTGTAATATAGGACCTTTAATCCTCCATTTGTTGTTAGTTTGAATGCTAACTCCCTGCTAGCACACACACATGGCAGGATCTCTGTCATTCACAGTGCTAACTTAAGCCGCGTTGGACACATTGTCAAAGTGCTGGAGATGACAGAGCTTGACAGACTGCGGATGCAGTTGTCATGGCGATGCCGGCAGAATGGCCAAAAGCCACCAGAACTTTTGGCCAAATGGAGGCATGAGAAAGAACAAACAAAGATAGTATTGTCAGGACACAGTGACTGCAGATCAGACTATCAGAGACAACAGAGGCTTTGGAAGTCTATGGAAAACTGCATCGTATCTGTTACAGTGGTGGATCATAATGCAGTAAAAATAGTAAAGTACTGTACTTAAAGGAGCACTGTGTAACTTTTCTAGTGAAGGGTCCATCACCTGCTTGTTTCTATGGATATGTCATTGCTCTGCCTGGAATGTTTAATATAACAGCTCTACCTTACTTTTATTAAATCGCTGGTGGTTTTATTGGTCAGAAATACTTAGAATACCGAGGCATTCTGACTGTGAACTGGAACTCCACAGAACCGATCTGTAATTTGGTCTGATTTGGTCTCCATGAAGATGAAAAAAATATCCTACTGTGAAAAATTCCAGACAAAGTAATAACATTTCCATGGAAAAAGTGTTTGACCTTTAAATATAAATTTTAGGTATCTGTATTTTACTTGGATCCTTTTACTTTTCACTTCACTTTACTTTGTGTTTTACTTCATTACATTTGAGAGCAGGTATCTGTACTTTCTACTCTGCTACTGGAGTGAAAAGAAAAAAAAACATTTGTTATTGAGTGAGAACTGAAAAGGCTGCAGGTTTTTTGACAACTTCACAATCTGAGCAAACAAAAATCTAGCAACAAATAAACAAGTGCAAACAGCAACAGTAAAGTTTCTGTTGAACAAAATTAACTGAACTATTGTTACTTTTTACTCTTTAAGTACACAAGTCACTTTATTTAAGTGCTTTTTGCTTGTTTTTTCATTTTCCCACCACTGATCTTTTATAACTTCAGTTCATGTAATAGGGACAATTTACTTCTATCTCCTAACCCATATTTTACTCTGACATATGCTTCAAAGTGCAGCACAGAACAATGCTGGAACAGAGTGGGGCTTGACATGATTTCATTAGGCAGTACAAAAGCAGCATGTCATTACAATTACACTAATATGAATCCTACAATGTTTTGACCTAGATTTAAATAGATGCTTGAGTGTGATAAGAGCTATGAGAAGTTTGTTTGAAATTATAGGGTCATGTTGGTGGGGATATTGTGTGGGATGTTACAGTATATAAATGAATACAATATAACATTATTCTAATTGCTAAAATGTGTTGGAAGTAATTTAAGGGATATCATGTTCTATTAAAAATTACATATAACAAGAACCTCCACCAATGCATGGCCCTATCTCGCAATGGTATATTATTAGTGGGCAGATATTGAGCCAATGTTAAAATATTGCAATAGTACAGAACATGTGCCACAGAATTTTAAATAGCCCATTATAGAAAAACATCTTTACTGAACCTTTAACAATATTATAGTTGTTTCCCCTCACCATTTAGTCACCCAAAGTTGTATTTTAAGTGGTTTGTGAATGTCTGAGCAGTTTTTAATCGTTTAACTTAAAGACGTCATATTGCCTAGTCCCTGTTTTCACCACCCGCATGCCCCCATTACCCAGTACTTCATTCTCTAATTTTCTTCTCTTTATCTGTTATATGCGTGGGATTCTGATTTATTTTGGTACAAATATAATCTTTTGCTCTCAATGTGATCTGCAACTATCCATAGGAGGTGACGACTCTTTGTTGTGATGATGCTTTCTGCGACGTCAGATCCCATTGCGCACCACAGTTTTCTAATATGGAAGTCAGAGGACATGTCTTTTTCACTTTAGATGAAGTCACTTTAGATGAATATTGCAGTTTAAAATGTGCAAATGATAATATCATACTAAAATCTACTGGTGTTATAGATAATAGCTCTATTGCAGACACAAGCACAATAGATATTCTTTAATTAAGTACTAAGCCTGAATAAATAAACAATTTCTTCATTAACAATTAAGTTTGTTTAATGTTAAATTAAAAATGTAAGTATAGCTATTATAAAGTAGTACTGACATTTTTTGTAGAGTAAAATTAAATGCAAAAAACTCATCTTGTAAATATGAACCTGCCCATGTTTTTGTTTAAGCTAAATATATCAAACAATATTCTACCTGTTTTTACATCTCCAAATCTTTATTTTTGAACATTTTTGAGAAAAAAAAAAAAAAAAAAAACAGGCTGCAGGTTGAATCCTCCCAAAGGTTCTTATGGATTGGAACGCAACGCTTGTCTATGCTCGCTAAGATAATTCTGCAACACTGTGAAGCTCACCAGGCTCTAGGTGAACAGCTCCCTCAAATATCATAAATATCCACAGATTTAGCTAATTTCTCTCTCCAACCTTCATGATTGCTCAGTAGGTGTGCACAAAGCATATTAAAAAAGTGAATGTGAAGTGTAACCAGCTAATCAGGAACATATGATTTACATTATAGCTGCAAAATCCACTGCAAATCAAGCCACTATTTCCTTAGTTTGTCACGGTACAAAAAATGGCACTTTTAAATTGTTTGGCTAGATTGGATTTTCCGATAATGAATCAGAATGAATCATACAGACAAATGAGTGCGCTCCAGTTGGCTTTAAATACATTTCAAGTCCTCTATTCTTTTTCTTTTTTTTTTGTTGTTTGGATGAAAGACAGTGGTCATTCTGTGAGGAGTTCAAAGGATGCTGGATGGTTTGACGCTAGGTAGAGAGGTGGAGGAGGGGAGGACGGGTACACGTGAGATGGACAAAGTTGCTGATGTGATATTGAAGCTTCAAAGCACGGCAGGAACAAAAGCAGGTGGGAGGTAAGGGAGTGCAGCAGGGTAAATAAAAGGGAGAGGGCAAAAGAGGGAGACGGATGGTGCATGGAAATTGGCTTGGGTCTGGGAGGAGAGTCTAGACACTGAGCTGGAAAGTCAGAGAGGGAGAGATAGAAGAAGAAACAATATGAAAAGGAAAAGGGCAAAAAGGAAGAGAGGGAAAGTGGTAGGAAGGCCCATGTAAGTAATGCATGGAAGCCCCTCATTAAAACTATACAAGGCGCTGCATTGTGGCTTCCTTCATGTATCTAACCCAGTTTTAAAAGGTGTTGCTCCACTGTAAATGATGAAAACTGTGAATCTTCTCTGGTTTAGATAATCTAAGTGATAATTATGTCTCACCTGATTCCAAAGGCTTATAAAACATTTCCATTTTATGCAATCTGTTATTTGCATATCTCAGTGCATAAGACATATTCAGTATTCAGCGTCATATTTAGAAAAGCCATTGTGGAACACCTAGAGAAATGAATATTATAGCGCTGCGAGATCGACCCAAAGATTCTAGCACCAGCCAAAAGAAGTTAGCGCAGAAAGGTTAGTTAGAAATGCAGTAATCAATTGTTTTCATGAGAGTTCGGTAAGGTCTATGAGGGTTTGTAAGGTCTATGAGAGTTTGGTAAAGTCTAAGAGAGTTTGGTAAGGTCTATGAGAGTTTGGTAAGGTCTGTGAGAGTTTGGTAAGGTCTATGAGAGTTTGGTAAGGTCTATGAGAGTTTGGTAAGGTCTATGAGAGTTTTGTAAGGTCTATTAGAGTTTGATAAGGTCTATGAGAGTTTGATAAAGTCTATGAGAGTTTGATAAAGTCTATGAGAGTTTGGTAAGGTCTATGAGAGTTTGATAAAGTCTATGAGAGTTTGGTAAAGTCTTGAAGAAGGAGTTGAGTCGAAAGGTTCCTCAACCCAGCCCCAGAAAAAGTGGAAGAAAATGGATGGATGGAGAATAAAAATATATATTATCATTGGTGCCTCAATCAAGGTACGACTGCTATCTGTATCATATGAGATTGAAAGTTTTTCGAAATTTTACATTCTTTATGTTACTATTTTTAAATTCTCAACAAGAGTACTGTAGCACTGCACCAACTTTGCAAACAAATTCAAAACACATTTTGGAGAGGACCACATTTTATATTTGTGAGAGAGAAGTGGACATAGCTGAAGGCAGGATAGGCAAGAACCCAAAGTAGATTATAGTATACTTGTGGTGGGAAAATGAAGCGTCACCAACAAAATGGGAGTTCACAGGAAGTGCCATGAGATACCACAGAGACGGAGATGGAGGGAGGAGTGTTGATACAAAAATGATAAATGAAGTAGTATTCGGATTTTACTTTTGTGTGCTGATCATGCTATAATGTTTTATAATTTCAAAAGAGAGAAATAAGAAAGTAAATTAAAGATTCATGTGTTGATTAAAGGCCCTATATCATTTTTCAGTCAAACTATACCTGGAGTATATTGTCACAATACCATAATTGCTGTTCTAAGCAACTCAATACTGATTCCAATACCACAATGATGATTACAAACACTCGTCTTTAGATAGCAGAATGTGATTTTCAACATTAAAGCACATTATGGCACTTTCTTTCATCCATGTGACCTTATCTGTATAATCACAGGCAGGTTCCATAGGGGTCCATGGGCATACAAGTCTATATGATCTTATACTTCTATTTCTGATACAGCTCAGGATCATTCATAAAGCTCTTCAATGTTTTAGAATCGATTAGTATCTAATTTTCAATACTTTTGACAACAACCAGAGTAGGGATATTGAATTTCAGTATTATGGTAAGGAGAGATATATCACAAGTTATCAATTAAAAACCCAGAACAACAGTGAGGT
Organism: Scartelaos histophorus; assembly: GCA_000787155.1. Classification (NCBI taxonomy): domain Eukaryota; kingdom Metazoa; phylum Chordata; class Actinopteri; order Gobiiformes; family Gobiidae; genus Scartelaos; species Scartelaos histophorus. The sequence goes on along the minus strand of KN494712.1, from coordinate 9,268 downwards.
CTTATTTTCGTTCACTCGCACTGTTTCATATATTGTTTAGAAAATTCTGGCGTATAGTTTTGCCAGTTACACCAGTAGAGACACTATGGCAACTGAGTCTTTGGGGTATTTAAAAAAAATAAAGTGTCCAGTGTAGTTTAAAGCTGACATAATGTATTGCATTATGTCAGCTTTAAACTACATTGGGCACCATAGGACCGTTAAGCCTATCAGCACATGGATGCACAGAAACAATCACAAATGTGGATTGTAATCTTTCTATTAACTAAGCAGGACAAGCAGGACCCCCCCTGCCCAGGCTTCTTAGATCCTTATATAACCAGCAGACTTAGACTAAAGACTCCAGCTGACCCAAGGCAAAGCTTAAGGCAAAGCTTAATGCTACACAAGAACTATATATATCTTTATAAATACTTTATATTTTTAAAGGTGCATTGTGTAACTCCGTCAAATGCTTTTTTCTCTATAGAGATGTGATTGCTTTGTCTGGAATGTTTCACAGTATGAGAATTAAACCTTTCTATTACCATGGAGACCAAACCAGGCTAAGTTACAGGTCAGATCTGCGGAGAGGTAAAGTTATAAAACTACCTATAACTGGATAAATATAAGGTACAGCTGTTGTAAGGCAGAGCAGTAACATATCCATAGAAACAAATAGGTGACAGACCCCCAACCAAAAAGTTACACAGTGCCCCTTTAAGTCACCTCCTGAAGCCCAGAAGAACAGGTGAAGATTTTAAAACCTTGTTCACCCAGATATCAAACTCTGATTCCAGCAGCTCTACCCTGTGGCTAGGATCAAATAATTAATGCAAACTGTCACAAAGTGCAGCTAAGTCGATGTGAAACTCATTAAAATGTCACATTCAAGTTCTACCTTTTTTTGGTGTATCATTTAAATCACACTTGTGGTAATGGGAGAAACGTTCAATAGTTTGTCATATTGATTGGCCTTAGATTTAGTAGTGTTATCTGGATTTTCTTGTATTTATGGGAAATGCTCCATACAGTAATACCACAAATTCCTTCTACTGAATTTTACAATAAGAATTTAAGGTGCCATATGGACCTTCTTGGTAGGGGGTCCATCACCTGCTTGTTTCTATGGATATGCTATTGCTCTGTCTGGAATGTTCCACGGTATGGCATTAAACAGCTCTATTATACTTTGATTCAATTACAGGTGATTTTATAGCTCAAAAATACCAAGAAACCAGCATTCTATTTTATAGCTCAAAAATACCAAGAAAAACCAGCATTCTGACAGTGAGCAGGGTTGAAACTCCACAGATCTGACCAGGAACTTGGTCTGGTTTGGTTTTCATGAAGAGAGAAAGGTTCAATATCATACTGTGAAACATTCCAGACAAAGCGACAACAGAAAAGTTACACAATCCACCTTTAAGTAACAAAAAAAAAAAAAAGCACAATAGTTTGACACGCGGTGATAAATTATACAATATGAAATCATGCACAGGATCTATAGTCAGCAGCAGAGCCATCTTTATAGTTTGGGGTTCAAAACTGTATGATATTGTGTTATTATGCAAGTTCAAGCTCAATGCAAGAATATGATACTTTTTAGGCCTTTCCCAAAATCAGCATGAAACTTGGCTTTTTTAAAACCACGTCAGCCTAAATTACTATTACAAATGACACTAAAAGACGCCATACAAAACAAATAAAACTATACAGACTTTCTCTTTTCTCGTATTTTCTATTTTCCAGTTTATCCAAGCCAACTAACCGCAAATATGTCTTTGTTAGCGAGCCAATAATTAGTACCATTTGTAGAAACGCAAGCTAAAGTCAGTCTGAATTACTATTACAAATGTCTGAAATTTGAGTACCTTTATCTTTCAAAGGTGATGCTGCATTTCCTAACTATTAATCAGCAAGAACCATGGCAGAAGTTTGGATTTTAGAACATTTTCTCCCTTCCGAGGCAGCGAAATCAATAAATAAAATATGCAACATAACATTTATTGAGTTATTTTGAATATCCTTTAGGCAAGTGAGCAAGCATGCTAATTACAGCATAAAATTGCAAAGTGACTATTCATTTGCTAATATGTGCTCACCAGGTTCTGATCCCATTTCCATGTGAATGAACACTTGTCAGTAAAGCAACTCATCATGTTGACCTAAATTTTACATATTCGATAGCTCATTATCCGCCATAGAAAATGTGACAGCTGCAGTAGGACTTGATTAGCAAATTTTCTCTAGAATTTAAGTTTTCATTATTTGGGACTAAACTTCCTTGCAAAACCTGATCTTTTCTCATCGCAAAAGCCGGTTTGTGCCTGATTAGTACTTGAATGGGAGACTACGGGAATGCCAGGTGATGCAGTGGGGTAAAACTCTTTGCGGCATTCTGTCCTTTGCGGCATTCTGTCCTTTGGCAAGACACTTCACCCACATTGCCTAGAATGACTGTAAAGGGTCTTTGAGTGTGTGTGTAAAATAATGCATTATAATTCATTACTAGTATTAAAATCATGAGTTGGCTACAAAAAAAGAATCATGATATACATTTTTAGCATGTCATCCCACATCATATGACATACCTACAAATACCACTGCCTGGCCAATAAAAAAAAAAAGTCACAGTCTCTAATATTTGCATTCGCTGTTTCAATAAACTTCTGCAACGTCACAAGATTTATTTCCATCCAGTGTTGCATAAATTTTACACCAAGATCTTGCATCAATGATGGTCGGAGTTTGCGCAAAGCTTCTCCAGCACATCCTACAGATTCTCAAAGGGGTTAAGGTCTCGACTCTAGTGGCCAATCCATGTGTGAAAATGGTCTCCTGCTCCCTGAACCACTCTTTAACAATTTGGTGAATCCTGGCATTGTCATCTTGGAATATGCCCATGCTGTCAGAAAAAACCCGTTGATGGAATAACCTGGTCATTCAGTATGTTCACCTCATTTTTCAAGCTCAGACTGTTCCTGAACCTACATCTGACCAACTGCTCCAACCCCAGATCAGAGCACTTAGTTAAATCCAGGTGGAGACTTTTTCTTCTTTTCATTTCTGGACTATCATTCACAAAAAGAATATATAATTAAACATTTTATTACTTGTAAAACAACATTGGGGTCTTCTACATTGGGATGACCAAGAGGCGCCTGCAAGACCATTTGACCGTTTGGCATAGGCATCACACTACCCTATCATTTGACCGTTTGGCATAGGCATCACTAACTACCCTATGGCCAGACATTTTTTGGACTTTCATAACTGTAATCCATCAAATCTGCAGGCTCATGGGGTTGATCATGTACCAGACTCTTTACGTAAGGGAAACCGTATTCAAAAACTTAAACAATGTGAAACTTTCTGGGTTTATAAATTACAGGCAACTAAATATCCTGGGCTCAATGCAGATATGGACTTCTCTGAGTTTTTATAACTGATTGTCTATTACAGACTTTTATTACTAAGTTGCATGTATTTTTTCTGTATTTTCATGTACATTTGAGTGTTTATAGATTGTATACATCCTTCATGTGGTTCTAACACTGCCCTCTTGTGGAGTGTCTCAGATAGTGTCCACAGGTGAGTCTCCACACCTTCTCTTCCAGGTGGAGCCGCCCTATTGGTGGTTTCTTGTATTTATGTCACATGGTTCACTCAGAATTCTGTTTGTCCCCTGAGGAAAGATATAGGTTGAAACACGTCAGGACTTTTAAAGTTGTCCATTTTGACATGCCGTAAATTAATAAAGGCATTTTATTTCAACTGGTTTTTGCATCTTTGGAGACTTTTTCTTTTACTACTCGCCCTATTATCGCTGTCTCTCTCTGTTTTATCAGATGCCTCGTATGTTACACTCATCTCCCTCAGTCTGTGGTGGTAGGGTGTTAGTGTTAGCATGATGAGTGGCTCACCTGCCCGGCTCTATCGATTCCTAGCAAGGGGTCACAAATGCCAGCTCTCCTAATTGGTGCTTAGTTATTGACGTCACCCAACACAAACAAAATGGATGAGATAGAAAAACGGCGCAAACCCCATAAACGCCAATTTCCATCCGAGAGCGACTGCCACCCCCTTCTCTCTTTATCTCGCTCTCTTTCTATTTCTCTAAATAGGAAGGAAGAGGAGAAAGGAGAAAGACAGCGCCCAAATGGCAAAACTAAAACAAAACACCCCACTTAGATCACCACGTAAGATTTCTTTCTGATCTGGCAATTACAGACACATCGCCTCTGCTCCCTCTTTGTATTGGCCTCTGTGCTTGTGATTGTGTAAGGGGCAAGTCGGGAGCTACAAGAACCCTTCAGTGTGGCTCTTCTCTAGAATTGCTACAAAATGCATTCAGTTTTTTTTCCCTTTATGACGCAAAGAGAACAGAGACTTGGAGAATGTAAAACTGCGCTTTGTGGAGAATGATAATAACAAGATGTAATAGCTCCAGTGCATCACTTTAGAGGGTGTTACGGGTCTTGCTATGTACAAAACCAGTTCTGGATCAAAACATTTCACCAAGCTTTAATTGAAAATAATTATTTCTTTATGGCTTCAAACTGGGATTGTGTATTGGCAAGAGACTGGTGCACGATATACTAACCCGGCATGGAAAATGAAGTAGACATTTTTATTACAAATTACAACTCAGAATTACGATGCTAATATGTTTTTATGTGTTTTCCATTTATGAAGGAGCATGCAAAAGCAGAGGCTGCCCTGGGACACTTTATTTACCCAAATGCACCTGAACTGAGTGAGTGCATATTATCCTCACATGTGTAGTGAGATATGAAGGTTTATAGCCTAATAAATACAATAAAGAGTTAATACCAGAGCAAAATTCTTGGTCAGTCTACATTGATTTGTCGACTAAGGCGAGTTGTGGTCTTGACAAAAGCTCTCAAACTATGAAACTATGAAACTTCTCCATTAGCTGACCAAACATCTGACCCAAACATGGGTGGATAGCAGCTCCGTTAGTGGCATGTTTGTCCACTGATCTGAACGTTGCCGGTTCGACTCCCGTTCTGGATATAAACGTCATTGTTAGAGCGGTCAGATCCAGTGTGTGTGAATGAGTGAGTGGTTTCTAATGTAAAGCACTACATACAAATGTGATCAGTTACTCTGAAGTCCACAAGCTCAAAGGATTTTATGTAAAAATAACAAATACAGAAAAGTCTGAGTAAACTGTACCTACGTGCAAAAAGCAGAAAGGCAAATTATTATAATCCTGGCAAAATAATAAGCTGACAAATCTTTTTTGTAGCCTAAGATACCATTGACCAACTAATCAACTAGACAACATAATAATAATAATACATTTTATTTCTAATGATTTTCAGGTCACTCAGAAACACTTTACAAAACAAATAAAACTACAGACTTTCAGTTTTGTTTTTTCCCTATTTTCCATTCCCCAATTCATCCTGGATCAAAACAAACCATCAAACCGTCTTTCTTAGCAAGCCAATAATTAGCACCATTTGTAGACACACAATAGCTTTTTACACAGTGTTGCTAACGGCATCAGATTCGAGCTCTCCCCTGTCGCCTCAGTATATAAATAATAGCTACAACATTACACTATACACTACTGTCTTACTGCAGCAACTTGTCCCTGCAAAATGATCTTTTGTACACAAGCACCTAATCAATTGATAAATCAATACAATACACTAATACCACGGGCCTGTTGGTGCTTTCTACTCGCTCATTACTTAGTCAGCCAGAGGGAAGGACATTACCACAAGTATTTTATTTCTCCTTTACGGATGAAAGTAAGGGTCCCGGAAGGTGACACATAGCAGAAACACGCTCATAAAAATGCTAATATTGCTTTTTGACTTGTCACCCGAGCTGTGTAGAGATGACGGATACAGTATATAGGGTTTGACTGGCAGGAAATGAAAAGCGTTGGACCTGTGCCTGGTATGTTATTGTGAAAGAGATAACTGCATTCAAACGCTCACCGGATCATTTTCTTCAGGGATGCGCTATATTGACACAGAGTAACAGGTATTGATTCTAGACTATATTGCAATATTTGACTGAAATGTACTGAAGTCAGTGCGTTATGGATTATTACTATGAATATATCTGTTACTGTATCTCAATACAATTCTATAAGCTAATTTATGATCATATTAATTCATAATTAACAGAAGGACACTGTTTTCTATGAACATATAAAGGATATTTTTCTGCATAACTAAACCTTGGAGCAACAGCAGAATAGAAAGTCTTAATTCAGCTTGTAGACGGGCCATCCACTCTCGGAAGTTTACTGTGTTTTTTGGACTATAAGGCGCATCTAAAATCATTACATTTTCTCAGAAATTAACAGTGGCCTTATAATCCAGTGGCCTTATGTATGACCTTTGGTTGTGTTGTCTAACTCTAACCCTAACCCTAACCCTAACCTCCAACCGATTTTATGTTGTAACATTAGTCTAATAACGTATTAGTGGGCGAGTCAGGAGGAGTAGTATGTTGGCGACATATAGGGCGACTGTGCAACATACCGGTAGTTCTGCCGTGTGCTGTACAAGGACCCAAAATGCACCTGTTAAGAGACATGCACCATGCAGATTTCAGGTTTTGTATTTTAGTGTTAAAACTGAACAATGTTGAGAGGGATCCAGGCATGTTTGCCCAAATCACAATTTGTTTCGCTTATTGCACCTTATGTGTGGACAATGACAGCAATTGACATATTATTTGATACTGCGCCTTATAATTCTTTATAGCCCAAAAACTACAGTAGTTAAGATGAGGTTCCTAAAGGTACTATATTAAGCAAAAGTGACTTTGTAAGCATGCCATGTAGTTGTTACCTCATCAAAACATATGGAGTTGTGTTTTGTTTCATTTACACATTTTAACATTTTGTATTAATCTGTCTACATCTTCAAAACTCAAAATGCTCTGTTTCACCTTGTGATGTCATGTAGTGGAAGTGTTCTAGCCAACAGCTACTTGTTATATTTTGTTGAGTAAAAATGGGCAATTTCTGAGCTGAAATTTCCCAAAATGACTCTGTATATAGAGTTTAACACAATGGAGCACGGCATAACAAGGTGTTCTGTTTGAGACAAGAACTCAGTCAAAATATGCTGGTTTTGTGTGTTAATCACAACATTTCCAGATTGAAAAACAACTGGCAGATCTATGAAATCCATCCACTGGCACCAACATCCTGACTTTGTTTTTGTTTTTTTCTCTTATAATTGTTTGCAGAAGTAGAAGTGTATGCTGAATACGCTAAAGTTTTGCAAATACGCATTGTCATTTTACACAGTATGTACTCTATATCATTTTTGACTTTCACAAAGCCTCGACACACAACTTTGCCTATGTAATCACTACAGTTCAAAACAGTATTGAATTTTTTGAGCTCTGCAAATATGGGAAGAATGGCCTGTTTGGGATTAATCTCTTTGCACAGAGACAGAGGGCAAACTGGCAGCGGCAAGCACAATTACTGGATCGCAGTCAGCACCTGAGTGGAGAGACAATACAGACCAAATAATACAAGAGCAGGATTATGGTACAAGGCTGGTAAAATGTCAAATACGATTGTCTTTTAATTGACTCCAGCCCAAATTGAGTTTTTTACATGCTAACGCGCAACAATGATCTGATTTGTTCGCCACTGCCACACGCTGTCTCATTCACTCTATTCAAATCTATTCTGTGGTTCAAATGTTACTAGACTGTGAATGGACCCGCAAAAATACCTACTGGTTTATTTGGCTCTCTCCAATCCGACACACAAAACACCAGTCTAATTTAATAGGATTTGGTCCGTACAAAAGCTGAAGCGAATTTAAAATATGTATTGAGGACAGTATGTGTGTGTGTGTGTGTGTGTGTGTGTGTGTGTGTGTATGTTCTCCCCCAACCAAATATAAATAGGCCCCCATACTGAACTGCCGATTGAATGATTACACTGCTCCCCATTACTTTTATGATGCTACGTGTAACCAAGCCCTTAAAGGTTCTATATTATCCAAAATTGCCCCCTGTGAGCTGTTTTTTGTTTCATTTTCACACGTTTTTTGCACCTTTTATTACTATAAATCTGTCTACATCTCCAAAGCTGGAAACGCTTGATGTGGAAAATGCAGAGTTTAAGCCTTATGGTATTAGTGAAAAACAGAAAACAGCTCTGATGTGTGATTCTTTCTTCTCTAATTAGCGATAAATAAACATATAACAAATGGCGCAACACATGTGCAGCCCCATGTTTTACACTTTACTATAATGTAACACAAGGTGAAATATTCTATGTACTTTAATTTGATTTTATATCCAGTTTAATGCATGTTTTCAATATTCTCTGATTAAATATATTATGTAAGTATTCTTTAAATCCATATACTATAACAGTGGATAACCCGCTAGCCGCTGTGTTGCAAAAAGGAAATGTTCATAGCGGCGCTTTCGGCTCTTTACATTGAAAAATTGCCACCCCCTCTCTCTATAAGTGCTGCAGTGAGCCTTATCGTTTTATTTTTTTTAATTTTTTTGTATTAACGTCACTCTACATGATCCTGATGTTTAAATTTTCGCTATTTTGTCCATTAATAAATTCCTATTCCTAATATGGACCTAACTCAAAATTTGCCCTACAGCTGCAAGCCCCAATGAGCTTTATTTGACTGGAACACTATGGATGACGTCACGGTCCTTTAGTATAGTCTAGTATAGTCGTATAGTCTATGTTCCCAGCACTTTCTTAACTCTACAGGACACTTTATTGTACTCATTTTTGCATGCACAGTCACTCCGCTCATTTGCCGGTTCGTTTTTTGAAAAGAACCATCAAGGCAAGTATCACGCCCGTTTTACAGCGAGCACAAAACGTCTTCAATATTTTTACTAGTGCTCCCGTGTCTTTTAATTAAGCCCGTAATCTTTTATCACTTACGAGGGTGACTCACACGCACACGCACCTACAGACGCGCAGTCCGCCGACGATAGAACGCGAGCGCCTGTGAACTTCGCCGGAGCTGTTTTAGGCTCGCCATAAAAAATTCAGCAGTCTCTCTTAGCAACATTCGCCCTACATACGAGCCGCTCATACACGCCCATGCATCAAATGAGAAAACATACACGCAATCACACAGACACTAAGGGTGACACGCGTGATAATGGAGATTCAACGACTTTCTATTGTGCTGTGGTTTAGTGGTTTTGCTTTTTCTTTGTTGCCCTTCCTGATAATTGTGATAATTGTGAATTGTGCGCGTTTCCAGTAGTATGGAGTACAAAATATATA
>KN494711.1:8326-18941 GCA_000787155.1 Scartelaos histophorus | reverse complement strand
CGTATTCATGTGAGCAGTCATTTTCACGTCTCAGAAAAAAAAAAGTCCAACCTACGATCACGTTTAACGGATGAAAGCCTCAATGCCTGCATGAAGCTTAAACTCACCAAGTACCAACCAGACTACAAAACCATCAGCAAATCCATGCAGCACCAGAAGTCGCATTAATGGTGAGTATTAAAACACCATTATTTAAAATAATAAATTAAGACGCTTGTTATGCTCACATTTAATTGAATTCAGTCTTAAAATATATTATATGGCTCTCACTGAAACAAATTTCCAAAAATTGTGCTTTTATGGCTCTCTGAGTCAAAAAGGTTCCCGACCCCTGATCTAGTGACTCTCTGGGTGGCAGAGAGCTGTGCTAATGTCCTATACATGTAAAATAAGTAAATAAGAGGAGCCTCCTGAAACAGGCATGCATTAGCCTCCTGTTTCAGATGACCTTGTTTAACATCAGAAAGGGACACACCCACTTCTCTGCTCTGCTCTGTTCTGCTCTCAGCTCAACAGAAACTTGAGCAGTTCAGTGTATGCAGCAGCCTCAATTTGAAGACATTTCTAATACTTCATTAATTTCATCACATTTACGGTTACAGCGTAATTAAGCATTTTGGCCTGAAAATAAAATGCATTGAAAAGCGACTGAAGCATCGCCAAAACACCTTAAAGCCACTGCGTGTAACTTCTTAGGGAAATATTTGACTTAAATAAAAGTATGTGCAATTCATTTTGGCTGTGTTTGCATCAGAGAAAAACTGTCCTTACTGTGAGCAGACCTGCAACTTCACAAACCTGACTCTCACTACTTGTTTCCATGGAAATGTGGTTCCTTTGGCAATAATCTTCCGCAGTCGTGACAGAAAACATATTTATCTCCATGGAGAATGTTCCAAGGTGTGGTTATAAATTTGTATTTCCATGGAATTATGCAGGTGACGTCACGCCACCTCCAGAAAGTGACATGAATAAGCCTAAACTAGTGACTTTTATCATTAAGCTGTCACTACTATTAATGTCATACTTCCAGGTGTGGGCACATTTGTAAATGAAAATTAGTTCAGAGAAGTTTTACCTGATCTGATTAAAGTCAATCAATCGTGCCATGCATGTGTATGTAGTGCATGTGTGCAGTGTGTTGACAGGGCGTGCATGTGTGTGCATGTGTGTGCGTGTGCGGACTGACCTGAGGCGCTGGTCGTACTCACAGGTCCTCCCGGTGAAGAACTGGGGACAGGCACAGAAGCTGCCCAGGATACACGTGCCCCCATTCTGACAGCAGCTCCGACTCTGCTCTGAACCTGAACATAGCACATAGAAAACAGATGACACCTGAAGGCAACACAGAGAGCCATTACATCTAGGGCTACACAGTTAAACAATCAAATAGAAATTGCAACTTGAATAGACGCACTTAGAAAATCACAAATACTGCAATTTTATTATTATGTTATGTTATGTTTGTTGTTTCAATTGGCTTTAAAATGCACTGTTTGTCCAATTGGTCAATATGCATCAGAGTTTCACACCAGTTAAGTGGAATCAACACAGAAAACTCCAAATGCAGAGACAATTTACACAAAAGGAAGGACTTTTTTCTGATAGCTGAATCTTCACATTACAAACTAACGTGTTATATTCCTTTCTTATGAGTCTCCAAACCATTCTGCAATTCTGTCATCGTCAGCTGTGTGTCTGTCAACCTCTGACATCCTACGACCATATAGAGGGACACAGGCAGGCCGAAGCTCATGTTGCACTGGTCTCGGGAGAACAGGCCCTCTCAGATTTGGCTCTAATGGAGCCCTGAGTCTGCCCATAGTGAGGGCTGTTTATCTTCACAGGGGCCTGACACATTTATCAGGGGCCCGACGGAGAAGCTGCTGACCCCCCCCCCTCCCATCTGTGATAATAGTGAAGACCTGGTTTAGTCCTGGTGTAGACCCCCAACTGCCCTCTGCCTGATATCAAACTGTCTTTAGATCAGAATGAGCAGAGATGTGTAGTATTCAGTCGCATTTACTTGAGCAATTTAAATAATAAATACCAATGGCTTAAAATTCAGGTAGTTACTCTAACTTGGGCCATTTTGTGGATGGACAATATATTATTTAAAATTTACTTCACACTTACTTTAGTGCATTTTTGAAGATACTGCATAATTTAGTCTGAGTAAAATAAAATAAATGTGTGCACTCAAGAGTTTCTTTGGACTAGTTTGGGTTATGCTTGGGTCAGATCTGGTTTAGTCCTGGCTGAAACGCTCACGCAGGATCAAAATGTGCGGAGCTTAGAAACCGAATAAGATTCTTACTGGAAGTGAGTCCGATGAAGGGCAGCACTGCGCTGGCGTCACGATGCCTGCGGTCCCCGGAGATGCTGGAGCTGCTGGACCCCACCTCGGACAAACGGCTCAGAAACTGCTGCTGGGATTCGGATGAACTCGCTGACTGTGGAGCCGCGGAGGTCGTGCACGAACCTCCATCACAATCTGTACAACACAAATAAGAAATAACCGTGAGGAGAGCGCACAAGAATGACAAAAATAAAAGTAGGGATGTGAACGAGTGAATGAAATAAACTGTTGATGTGTGAGAAACACAAACCTGGAGCCGGAGGAGCCGCGGAAGAAGCGAGGAGCAGCGCGGCAGCCACACACCACCTGCACAGAACATCAACCGAACCGGGTCACACATAACCGGACACACTGCGTACAGTGCGCACAATCATCGGGACTCACCTGAGCAGCGCGAGAAGCATATCTGAAAGAGGCACGCTCAAACTCCAGCTCTACGCACAAAAAATATATTTAAAAATCCCCACGGAAAAGGTAAATCCGCTGTAAAATCGTAAAAAGAACGTCTCGAGTATTTGAACCGCGGGAGGAACGCGCTATTCTCCACTCTGGCTCTACTGACGTACTGACGTAGAGAAGACGTGACCGCGCTGTTTCAGGTAGAGACAAATGGGTGGAGTCTCCTCTCGCCTAAGACCAGCCCCCAGGTTGGCCCCATGGAAACGAGACAGTATTGTGTGATTGGCCCCCACGTTTCCCCACGTTGCACCGTCAAATAAACAAGTCGCGCAATGAAACGGCGTACGTGCATCTTTACGCAAAGGATTCTGTGTAGTCGCTTTTAACTTCTGGTTAGAGATGCAATTAAAACTTGTAATACTGGGTTACTCTTCTAACTGCACCTAAAGATGATTTGATATATTTTTAGAGGTGGTAGCGTAGCCAAAAATTCTGGGCTACTAAGTAAGTGTATGAAGAAGTAGAAGTATGAAGTAGTGGTCCGAGAAATTACTCAATTAGCCTAAGAGTAAAAACTCAAGTAAGAATAAAAAAGTAGGCCTATGCACTGGTCAAGTAGACATAAGAGTAGCCTACCTTAAATTGCTGGGCCTTAACATCTGATTTATAATTTGAGTTTAACTAATCTGAAGAACAAAACATTAAATACATTAAAAATGAGATAAATTTAATCATATCTGAAAAAAACTGAAAAAAAATGTTCAGATCATTTCATATAGTCACATAAAGCTTTTGTCACTTTAGACTTGCTCAGAGTGAGAAGAGGAAGCACAACTTTTACTCAAGTAAGAGTACTGTTATATCAATAAAACTAAAAGTGGGACTAAAAGTATGCTGATAGAAAAAAACGCTGAAAAGTACAGTTTCTGTAAAATGTTACCCAAGTAAATGTAAATGCATCTGAGTGCTACCCACCTCTGAATTCTGAGAGTAACCAAACAATAACACCTAAAGAAGATAAAGAACGGTTGATATCTGTAAATTATGTGGACATGGCAGTCAGGCAACACACTGGGAAGAACAGCTTTATGGACCAAACAGTACTGGGACCACACAAGGTTTAAAGCAGACCTTGGGGACTAAGGGACTTCATGGTCCTATATGCAAAATGTGACTCTTGTGAGCGTTAAGTCATGTTATAATATAAAAAATACAGACCTGGATTTGTGTTTTGTTTCATTCAAACATGTTTGAATAACCATTTATTATTAGCCTGTCTACAAAACCTGTCTCTAAAGCTCAAAATGCTCTCTTCCACCTTGTGATGTCATGAAGCAGTAGTTTTCAAGTTAACGGCTCCTTTTTCCTTTAGTGCAGTAGAGATTGGCAATTCCAGGGCTGAATGATCCAAATACACCTTCACCTTCTAGTGAAGTTTAAATACACCTTCACTAGAAGGTGAAGGTGTATTTAAACACACAGAAGAGTACATCCTGTTTTACCACATGCCACATGACATCACAAGGTGGAACAGAGCATTTTGAGTTTTCTGTTTGAGAGAAAGAATTTAGCCTAAATATGCAGGTTTGATCCAACTTCCAGCTTGGTTTAATGTGGTTTAGAGTGGACTTTAGATCTTGTACTTAGGCCACTGTTCCATGGGCATGGTTCACTTGGGGCTGTCTTAGCACTGGTCAGTTTGGCAGAGCCAGCTCCAGTGGCAGGGTCTGTTTCTGAGCAACACTTTTAGACTGTACCCATCCACTCCTGTTTAGGCTGTTTTTGTCCAGATTTAATCTTGCTTTAATCTAGTTTAGTACTGGGTTATCTTGTTTAGTCCTGGGCTAGACCTGGTACAGATCTAGCTGAAATTTATCAGTCAACCTAATTTATTCCTAGTTTAGATTATATTTCATTCTGGTTTAGTTCTGGGCTAGGGTCTGGTTTATTTTAGTTTTTAGTCATGTGGTTTTGTCCTGTGTAAAACCTGGTTCAGTTCTATTTTAGTCCTTTAATTGTTTTTTCTAAATACTGTATGTACTGGCTGGAGGTTTTTGGATACCCCCTGCCCCCTGCCCCCTCCCTTCTGCCCTCTGTTCATGTGGTAATGCCCTCTGTGCTCAAAGGAGATCCCTGTGCCCCTTACCAGCAGGACTCCTTTGGCTGTAGCCCCTTGCACACAGGGGCTCACGTGAGGTTTTTGTCTCCCCACAAGCAGCTCCTCCCTGGGCTTTGTCTGCAGGATGTACCAAAGATTAGGAGGCTCAGAACACAGGACATTTTCCACAGAGCTGGGCCATATGAGACGCATGAAGCCATATTCGGATTGCTGTGTTGTGTATTGTGACAACAATTGTGATGTTTGAATTTTGGCACAAGTTTTGGCACAACAACTTTTGGCACAACAAGTTTAGCTCATAGACCGCATGTATGAATGGACCTAGCTAACGCGCCAGCTGCTGTGTGCCAAACAGCAAGTGCACCAGAAGGCTCTTCCAGCTCCTTCTGACTCTGGCTCCCATTGACTTACATTAGGATGTTGTTGCTCTTTTGTCTGTACCTGCTGCAGTGAGTTTCGTCATCTTAGTCTTAAAATGTTCTTATTAACCCGCTCTACATGATCCTGAATTTTTTTTACATTTTTTTCGCTGTTTTGTCTGTGAAAAAATCCTGTTCATAACATAGAGCCTGGCTCCAGATTCGCTCCTGTAACCGTGAAGCATCAGGAGCCTCATTTGAGCGGCACTAAACTCTATGGGTGACATAACACTTAGTCCACTTTTTTATACAGTCTATGGTATGTCTATGGCTCCGCTACATTAAAATGAATATGTGCCGTCCTTAGAAGAATGTTAGAATGTTCCCTTCTCAAAAACAGGACATGTTTGAATAACCCTTCATTATTAGTTTACATCTCTCATCTCAGTTTTTAAGTTAACAGCTCCTTTTACCTTTATTTCAGTAGAGATGCATAATTCCAGGGCTGAAATCATCCAAATGATTCTAGTGGAGGTGATTCTAGTGCAAGTGACTTCCTGTCTTACCACATGACATCACAAGGTAGAGCAGAGTGTTTTCCATTTGAAAGAAAATTCAGACTAAATATGTGTCTGGGTTTGTGTGTTAAACATGTGTGGATGAAAAAAACAAAGCAAAAAACAATGCAACTCCAGATATGTTTGTGGAGAGGAAACTACATTAGAACAGACCAGAAAATAATGTAAAGAGGGGATTTTTTTTCCTTCTATGGGACATAACTGTTGCCATGGAAATGATCTCATCCTCTGCTCAAATAATTATTCTTCACAGTGGGACTGTTCCACCCCCTCCGTTCTACTTCCGCTCACAGTTCTTTCGTTGCTTTAAAGCAGTTTTAATGAGCTCTTCTGATCATTACAAAGTGTGTGTGTGTTTGTGTGTGTTTGTGTGTGCTTGTGTGAGCTGGGTCTGGACCTGCTACAGGACCTCCTCTCACTGATGTGTACAAACTGAAATGTGTGTGATATTGTGTTGATTTGACTGATCTGTGAACTTAGGTGAAAATGCCACATGCGTTTGAAAATACTATAATCACCAAAAACGAATGAGTTTCATTCCTGTTTTTGTGAGACACTAATTTAAAGACAGATGAAGGCATGTAACAAAGTCTTGTGATTTTCTGATCATCAAACCCAAACTCTCAGTCACAGTCCCACAGTCCCCTGAGCAGCAGCTGCGACAGGGGGTGATAGTGTGGTGTTTCTCCACTTTCATTCACACATGTTTGAGTAATACTGAAAAGCCCCCTCTTCAACGGTCCATTTTAGATACTTTCTCATCGTCTTATGAGTTTTAATCCGTGAACGTGGAGTCAACAGTTTTGAGCCCTTTGGCCTGTCTGGATCTTCATTGTTAGCATATGTGGCCTCATGAGGTCTAGAGATAAGGGTTGGCAGACACACTGTTGAACTCAGCATATGTCCTGAGAAGAGTTGTGTATGGTACATGAGCTCTGGTTGGGAGTGGGGCTCGGATTATTGGGTTCAGTTGAATAGTGAAGCATTCATCATAAAACAAAAAAAAAAATCTTCCAATTTTACATTACTGTGATATCATTTTTCAAACTACCACAACTTCTGTCCTCCAACCACTTAATGTCATTTACCACAGTCTGTGCATGCAGGTTTATTCTTTGCTGCCCCTTCAGAACTCACCACTGTCCTGCTCAATCTGTCCTCCCGATGTCATCTTCACTGGTTATTATTTCTTTTTAAAAGCATTAATCTCAGTTATCCTGAATATCTCAAATTGTATTTAATTCCATTCAGATCATCTTATGGTTTACATCATGCAGATCAGATATATTTTCCCTTTTTTTTAAATTGGGAAACATTCATTTAAATATAAAGCTCCATCTGATTGGAGCAATCTTCCCTCATCGATTCGTGCACTAACGTCTGTCCATTGATTAAAAAATGCTCTGGTGCAATATTTACAGAACCCGTGTGATTGTTTTTGATCAGTTTGTTGACTTTGGTTGTTCATTATGTTGTATTCTGTGTGTTTTAGTTCTTTTTCAAAATTGATTTGATATGTATCTACCAGTCGAGTGTGTGTGTGTATGTGTGTGTGTGTGTGTGTGTGTGTGCGCGCGTGCATGTGCGCGTGTGTGTGTGTGTGTGTGTGTGTGTGTGTGTGTGTGTGCGCGCGTGTGTGTGCGCGTGTGTGTGTGTGTGTGTGTGTGTGTGTGTGTGTCTGTGTGTGTGCATGTGTGTGTATGTGTGTGTGCATGGTTGTGTTGATTTTGTTGTTGTTGTTTTATATATTTGAATCTATGTAGCTTACTGTCTGCCCTATTGTATCTGTCTTCTGTTGTTGTGGTCAAGAGGACCCCCTCAAAAACAAGATGGTGAGACATCTCAAAGGGCTTATCCTCCTAATAAATAAATAATAAATAATTCAGAAAGAAGTCCAGATGCACACTATCATAAAGTACAAAGACACAGACTATGGGATGTGTTTAGGAACACTCGTGTTCTCGTCCTATTCTTAGGCCATGATCAAAGCTGGGGTGAGGTCAGATCTCAGACAGTTTGTGCTGGATCTCAGAGATGGGTCCTGAGCAGTGACGAATGGGTCAAATGCAGAGGAACACAATCAAGTCTGCCTTAGTTTACCTTCATCTTGAGAGTAAAATGGCACCAAACACAGAGAAAGAAGCCATGGAACTTTCTAGAAGGGAGGCAGGACAATGTGTCATTTTGGAGCAGCTCATTGGTCAAGAATATGTCAGTCACTCTTAGTTGCTGATGGTGGAGCTTTACAGAGGAAAATTAGCCCTTAAGTAAAGTGCACAGATGTGTTAGTATTTCAGTACACAGAGATAGACCTGTAGCTCTGACTCTGGACTTTTTGATTTGTTCCAAACACAAAACTCGACACAGTGAACAGCTCGTTACAAACACATGGAGGCTCAGGGACTCGTGCTGCTTGTTCCAGTGGGAGCGAGTGAAGTGAATGAGTAAAGGTGCACTATGGAACATTTCTGGTAAAGGGTCTGCCACCTGCTTGTCTCCATTGTGATGTTATTGAGGGTGGTAGAGGAGCCAATAATAGTACTCAAGTAAAAGTAATGTTTACTTTAAAATAGTGATAGTCAAGTGGCCCAAGAAATTACTCAAGTAAGAGTAAAAAACTTTTTCACAAAACTACTACTCAATCAAGAGTTGGATGTTTTTGTTTTGTCAGCAATGTTCCACAATATGACAAGAAAATGATGGAGACAAGTTAACAGCTCTAGAAACAGCTCTAATAAAATCTCTCTCTTTCTTACACTGGACATGTTAAATATGGCTCTCTCAGTTACACTGATTTTAACTCTAGAAACCTTACCCTGGTCTGGTTTTGTCTGTGAAAATCTCAAAAGGACAAAACATATAGTCTCTTATAACTGGGTTAGTCACAGATGAGCCTAAGCCTAAGTCCTGTGAGAGGGTTTCACACAGGGCAAAGTAACAGCTCCAGCTCAGACCTGAGTGGAGACAGAGACAGCAGTAGAGTTGTTAATACCATCACCCCAGGGTGTCACGCAGCACCTCCATCAAGCATTGAACTTGCCTTGGATCCAATTGTCTGTGCATAAATGTATATCTACATGTCCTGTCCACATTTAGAAAGTAAAGAGAAAAGTGTTGACCAAAAGGGTCTTTATTGGAAAAGCACTATTCACAAGTTTAGATCAACATTCACAATCTCCAACACTACAGGCACTGAACACACAAGACTGACCCTCCCAGGTGACCTCATCCACTGACTGACACTTCTGCTGTGAGGCCAGTTGCCCTGTCAGTCTGACCCTTCTGCTGTGAGGCCAGTTACCCTGTCAGTCCGAAGCAATGTCTCACTGAGGCTCCAGTGTAAGTGACATATGTCATTTTACTGCAAAATATTTTAAATAATTAAGAACCAACTTAATGCGGAGAAGATTCCTTTTTGCTCCAAATACCTTTAGACCTTTGTGTGTCATCTGTAAGGAACTCGTATTTATCTAACAAAATGTTTCAATTATTTTGAGCTCACATTCCACAGGTTCTGAAGGGCACAGTTTCATAGTGAAGCACAAGTCTCAGAGATCTCCTGTCCACATTTGACTCAACGCAGTAGAGCACAGCTAGAGCCTCATCCTGGTCTGTGGAATGGACCTTCAGGGAGCATTTGCTTGCTGTGGACTATAAAATCCCCCAAGTCTTCAGTTGCAGTCCTCCTCCTCTTCCTCCCCTGTCTCCTCTGTGTCCTCCTCTTCCTGGGCATGTCTTGTGTGGTTGCCTCTCCAGCTGTCCCCCCAGTCCTCCCTGACGGCGGGGCTGTAGTCCTGGATGCTCTTGGTGGTGCGGTGTTCTGAAGAGAAGCACACCACATGGTCCTGGCTGAGTTTCTTGAAGCGACAGAGCCTCCAGGACTCTTTCCAGGCCGTGAGCTCCTCCCCAGGCCCCTCCTCCTCGGGTTCGTCACTGGCGCTGCTGCGGTGGGGCACTGCCACTGCCCAGGATGAGTGCCTCCAGGAGGAGAAGGAGAAGCAGAGTCTGTGGAACTGCAGGTGAGGGGGCACAGACAGCATGGCGTCCTTATGCCTCCTGATCTCTGTCACTCTGGAATCTTTGGGCACAGATCTTCTCTTACATGGAGCTGGGGGGCGAGGCTTATGTGGTACCTGGGGGTGGGGCTTGGGCATTCTTACTTTCAGTTCGTGAGAGGTTCTTGGTTCTGATGTCACTTCTTGATTTAATCTTGCATCATTTGTAGTTTCTTCTTGACATTGCTGATGACCGGCACCCCCCTTCTGCTCCTTCTCCGCTGCTTCTACTACCTTCCCCTCTTCATCTCCCTCCTCTTCCTCATCCTCCTGTGCCTCCTTCTCCTCTTTCACTTCCTCCATTTCCTCTTCATCTCCCTCCTCTTCCTCATACTGTTCCTCCTCCTCTTCCACCTTCTCTTCCACTTTCCTCATTTCCTCCTCTTCCTCATCTTCATCACCCTCCTCTTCCTTCTTCTCATCTTTCTCAGCCTCCTCCTCAACTTCTTTCTTTTCCTCCTCCTCTACTCCCTCAGCTTCTTCCTCCTTTCCTTTCACTCCTCCCTCTCCTTCCTCAGTATTTTCCCTGTCTTCATCCTCTTCTTTGTCTCCTTCCTCTTCCTCACTGTTTCCCAGGTCTGATTCCTTCTTCAGTTGATTAGGTCCTGTAATGTTCTCCTCTTCTTCATCTATTTTGTCTTCTTTTTGCTCTTCATAGTCTCCCTCCTCTTCCTCCATTTCCTCTCCATCTTTTCTTACCTTCCTTTCAGTTTCCTCTTTCTCTTCATTCTCATCTTCCACCTCTT
>JACN01072445.1:0-15040 GCA_000787155.1 Scartelaos histophorus | reverse complement strand
GGTACAAATGAAAAAGCCCAACTTTCTTGGGGGAGGGTATACCACTATAGAAATGTTATTACTTTGCCAAATACTCTACAATACGGCATTCACCTTTCATTCATTCATTCTTATTGAATGTGGTGTATGTGTGAGTGATCAGTGGCGGTCGGAGGGTCTAATGATGCAGACCACTTCCATCAGTCTGCCTCAGAACAGCTGTTGCTACAATAGTAACATACTACCAAGTATGGAGCCAGTGAATAATGACTAGTGTAATGCTTTTAGACTTTGACATGCCTGTAAAGCACATTACAAGTGTATGGTTTTATTATTTTTATTATGCACTTTATTATATGTACTAAATAACGATCTTAAATGGGGCAAACATAAACCCTATCAATCTAAAATGACTTAAAGATGTCAGTGTCTGTCAGTGTAGTTCTTGCAGTAGAATCTTCGAGCACCTTCTTGCCCATGTCTTATTAAACACTTGTTTCACGTAACAAGGAGAAAGAGGTGAGACAAAGGCAGAGGAGTAAAAATAGCCACATGCTAACACCTCGGTGATCATGCGGACCATTAGCTCAAGGTGATAGGCGTAAAGGTTATGTCTGAGTGTCCTCGCTCAGAGCTAACCTAGCCTATATGTCACTTCTAATCACCACGGCAACAATCAACAAGTTTTATTAAGTGACCAGAGCAAGACTGATGAGCAATGAGAGAGCGGCCTTTATGCCACCAGGAACACAATATTTTTATTCATAAAATCATGGCATGTGTTTAAAGATGCACTATTTGATGAAGGGTCAGGTCTGTAGAGATGCAAATGGCAATGAAAATACCTGTAATTGGATAAATGCAAAAAATAAAAAAAGTAAAGTGTTAGAATATGACTTCATCAACATACCTGGAGTTGTGTTTTGCATTATTAGTTTGTCTACGTCTCCAAAGCTCTATTCCACCTTGTGATGTCATGCAGTGGTAGTTTTCATGTTAACAGCTCTTTTTTTACTCTTTTTTTAATTCAGAAGAGATTGGAAATTCCTGTGCAGAAGAACTCTAAATATGCTGGGTTTTTTGTGTTAAACATGTGAATGAAACAAAACTCAACACCAGGTTTGTTCTCGATGAGGAAACATTATAACAGATCAGAAAGCAGCTTAATATGAGCCCTTTAATTATTATAATCAATATTTCTCAGCCCTGTATAAAACTGCAGTGTATCATCGGGCCGTATAGGAGTGCGATGGTGTTAGATTGCTGTACATTCTCGTATAGCAGCCCCACTATGGCACACTACGGTGAACTTGACATTTCCATGATTCACGCTGGTGTGATGGAGGCCTGGAGGCGCGAGGAACCTTTACTGAGCAAGAGCCACACTCACGTTTATGGCCACAGAGAACATTTGAATATGGGAGTTATATGGAAACAAAGTACCACAGTAGAGTACGTGCAGTGGGAGGAGGAGGAGGGAGGCGGGGACAGAGGGGTGGGTGCTTGTAGACTTAAAGGTGTCTAACTTTCACTATCATCTGTTTGTTTCTGTTAAGAATGTTCCACAGTATGACATTAAATGAATCTACCTTTATAACTCAAAAATACCTACAAAAACAGACATTCTGAGTGTGAGCAGGGTCACCTCTCCACACATCTGACCTGTACCTTAGTCTGGTTTCGTCCATGGAGATAGAAAGTTTTAATGCCACACTGTGAAACATTTGACACAAAACAATAACGTCTCCATGGAGAAAAGAATTTGACGGACCCTCCACCAGAAAAGTTAGACAATGCACTTTTAATATAGCCATTTTTGTCATCTTTGTCAGTTTTAATCACTGGTTACATAATGGCCTTTTTTTTCTCACAGATATAGACATAGTAAGAAAGTGTCTTGCCCATAGACACAATTTCAGTAGCCTATGTACAGGTGAAATTCAAGCCTGTTTGGAACTGCTTAAAGATTGTGCAATTATTGTGCTTATGTTTGCTGTTGTATATAATCTATGGCACCTGTGGATCAAAATGTTGTAATTCACACAATTTAATGACACGTCCTCTGGCTTCTGTATGAAAAAACGAGGTGCACAATTGGAGCTGATGTCACCATAAATGGCAGCACAACAAACAACCACAGTAGTCGGCACCTCTGATAGACAAATGCAGATCAAGATAGTGAGTAGCTCAAAAAAACACCAAAAAGACTATCTGACAATGCCAAATCCTACGTGTATCCCTGATTAAGAAAATTTAATTGGAGAACTAAGTAAGTACAGAGCAGTGGGCGGGTGGCGGTAGCAATGAAAATGATTGTCAAAATGGTGTATTGAAAATAAGCAATGAAAGTTTACTCAAACATGCTCAAATTACTTCAAATACACTATTACTATTACTTTAAATTACTTCAAGAGTAAATGGTGAGGGAAAAAAACTACAACAGGGTTAAAAACTCTGAAAAGTCAGTTTTGAAAGTGTAACTTTTTGGGTCGGGCTTTGCTCAGAATAAGTTTCAGAATAAGAATTTAGTTTTGTTGTCAGTGAACAAAACTCTGAAACTAGAAACTTGCTTTGGGGTGTGGTGCAACATAAAACAACGCTTGTCTCCATGCATATGTTAGTGCTTGTGGAGAATGTTCCGCAGTATGACATTTAATTTATCTCACATTATTACAGTTGTTATAAGAGTAGTTGGTGGACCTGAAAAGTTACAATGTACCTTAAAAATACTCTAATAACAACTAATAATAAGAAAAAGCCCTATATCCACAAACACAGTGGGTTCAAATTGCAACAGAAATTTCTTGAAGGAAAGAAATGTTACAAAAAAATTTAAAAAATAAGCGTGCATATTGTAAAAAATATGCTGGCTCAAGTGTTGAATCTCCAAGTTAACCAGGAGTACATGAAAATACACTCCGGCATTGCAGTTTATTTCAATATTCAATACAGTCTGAAAAACTTTGGTTAAAGCCTGGTTCTGTTTCGCTCGTCTATTGCTCACAGTTATTTGAGAACTTTCTGCATTTTGTTGTGAGCTCCAAACCCACTCACTCTTCTCTCTCTTTCTCCCTCTCATGTTTCGCTGAAATCTCAAAGTCGATGCGCATATGATCCAGCGCTTTGGGGAGGAGAGACAACAACAATAGCTATGAATATCAAATAGACGAGCGAGCGTACGCACCAAACCCCAAATAAATAAATAAATAAAATAAAAAAGAGGGAGAGAATGAAAAAAAGAAGAAAAAAAAAAAAAAGAAGCGCGACCTTGATCTTTTTCGCGGACTGAAATATCCAAGCGTAGTTGTGAATATAAATGCGTAAAGTATACAGACTCCCAAAGTAATAGATAAAAAGACTAGCTAGGCCTGTACGCGATCGGCAGAAGACTTCAAAGCCCACTAGCCCGCTGCGCCTCCCTCTCTCCGCCATCTTTTTTTTATTTATTTATTTATTATATTTTCTCCACCAAAGCCTCGCCTGGCGCTAGCTGGTCTGATTATGCGTGTGCGAGGCTCAAAGGCACGCGGGCGCCGGGTTGGATTCTGTGGGGCAGCTCTGATCTGAATATTTCTGCTGCATCACAGGCTCTTGCAGCGGTAATTGAACGTGCACGCTGGTCCCCGGAGCTCCAGCTGGGACTCGACTGGGTTTTGGGCTGCGTTAGAGGAGACTGCGGCGTTACCGTCTGTTTACAGCGGGGGGGCCGCGCCTTTATTCGGGGGGTTTGGGGTTGGCTGTTCTTAGGCGCCATTTTGAGTACTTTTGACCATTCACTAAGATAGTATTGATAGGATTGAAGTAGTTTATGTACAATCAGTGTGTATGGGATGGTTTGTTCATTCGAGTCTGGCTATGCTTCCATTGTAGGGAGTATTATAATCTGAAGATGAAGGAGAGAAAACAAGCGCTGAGCTGGAGGTGTCTCTGGTACTGTAGTGAGATTTTCCCAAGGCATTTTTAACATTTTTTAAAAAACTTTTCTGAACTATGTAATAATATGACATCTCCCGCAAACTTTTTTTTTCTTAGTTTAAATTCATGGGCTCACTTTTTTGAGTTGCCAACTAGCTGCATGATGCTTTTGCAAATTTTCACCTTATAGTTAGAAACCAACTGTGTTATCACTAACTAAAGTTGGCAATGGTAGTGAAGTGTTTTGCCCAATGGCACAACAAGAGTACGAGTCTAGTTTGAGTATCAAACAACCTACTTAAGGTGTACGCTCACAAACAAGGAGTTGGACGAGACAAAATGAGACATATGATAGGTGTCCATGATTTTAACATATTAAATGCTTTGTATTGTTCAGTCTAAAATTTGGCCTTTTTGCTGCCATTGAAGCATTGCTGTGCTGTATGGAAGGATATTGTCTCAAGAAATGCAGCTTGTCAGCACTTAAGTCCTTTGACCAAACCAAATGTAAACATGAGGAAAAAAAACAATGATTTTGCAGCTCATCCAAATAGTTGTGTTTGTTCCAGTGTACAGTGGTGCCTCGTTTTTTTGTTTTTTTGTTTTTTTGTGGGGGTTACATTCTAAAAATAACCTGCAATAGGTGAAATCAGTGAAGTAGTCAGACTTATTTTTTTGAAATTATATTTTAAGGCTGTAAAACCCTTCATCACACACTTTGTACAGTTTTCTCACACAGGAACTCCGTCCCTCGGTCCTCATTAGTGTTTTAGCGGGCCGAGTTGTGCTCCCGATCGCCATGTCTGACTGTGGGCCGAATAGAGGGAGAAATGTCTAGGGCCAATTTTGGTCCCAGTCTGCCCCTGCTTGTAGACATACAGCTCTTCAGAATCCCGCTTTTAACAATCGAACATTTACGTAAATGTGGCTGAACACATTCTGTACTGTACAGGAGACACGGCACAGAGACTGACTGACAGTGTCTACAGTGCCTTAGCCAATCAGGATGCAGAAAACAATGCATGTTCAAACGCTGTAAAAAAATAAAAAAAAAGAAGCTAAATTCCACAAAAAAATCCACAAAACAGCAAGGCCACGACAGGTGAACCATATAGCGAGGGACAGCTGTAGTTTCAGAGTAGTTTGCTCTGAACAGAACAGCTGAAGAAGCAGCTTAGATGAGAAATAAAAAGTCTTAATTCATTCATTTAAAAAAAAGTAGATTTGAATTTTTCTTTTCCTATGTTTCTCTTGTGTCCACAAGCTCGTGGCAATTTTGTCTCAGAAAATATGCTACAAGATCTTGTTCCATCTCAAACACTATGATAATGCAACAATCTCTTACTTTTATTTACTGAGTTACACTGAACATTATGTGTATTTAAATATGCTTATTGAAAACATGTACAATTTGTCTTGGCTGAGTTTTTTCAAAAATCCCTTCAGTAGTTTAGATCTTGTCAATTACTCATTAAAACTGCTTTCTTAAACTAGATAAGCACAGACTAGACACCAACTCTTAAAATTGTAATATAACAAAAGAAACTGAATCTAATTTGAACTTTCCCTTTCAATACAATAACAAACTTTCAACCCACACTAAAAACGTTCAATCTTTAACATTCAAAAACCCATCACCCCCACACCGCAAACCTAAAAACCCGTCAAAACCCCGTTCCCCCCATTTCCACATCTCTATGCTTGTCTTTTTGCGTCTCTCCCTGTCTGGAAGTGTCTCCGCCAGGACCCCTCCTTGTTCTCGCTCTCGTGAAGTGAACACAATACCGATCCGCGGTGACATCAAACCCTCAACCGTGGGGCAGATGCCATTTCAAGTCTTCTCTTCGGGTGTTGAAGTGTCAGCCAGCCCGTGCATGAGTGACTGAGGACTTCTTCAGAACCTTTATCGCCGACCGTGTAGCGCTTTGAAGACATCTCTGCTTCCCCCTGGAGGTACAGATGGCTGGCTACGCGCTGCCGCCTCGCGTTGTGTTGTTAGCATAGATAGCATAGATGTACTTGTTGTTACCGTGGGTTACTACTGGGGGAATCAAAGTCTTTTCATGGCGCTCAGAGGCAGAGGTGAGTGGGAACAAGCAATGCCGTGTGCTGTCATGCTCCTGTCACCGATGTAAAAATCTGCGTGGCTTTATCAGGAATTTGTAATTGAAAGTTGGCGGAGGAGAGAAGTCACACCTAAATGTTTCCTGAAAGGGTGTCTCGGCAAATTATCGTGTTGAATTAAAATGTGATGAAAGTGCTTGTATTTTTAGAGCACTTTGGGGAGCTATTGTTTTCAGAAGTGAATGGTATTCCAAAACTGATTTCATGGTTGAAAAGTTTCTCAGAGATTTTAGACTCTTAAAGTAGTTTGTACAGTCAGAGAAAGTAAAAGTATAAAATATACTGCAGCCTGAGCAAAGAGTAAAAATGAACATATGACTTATTAAAGGTGCACTAAGTAACTTTTTGGTTGAGGATCCTCCACCCGCTTGTTTCTAAGGATCATTGCTCTGCCTGGAATGTTCCACAGTTTGAAATAATCTTAGATTTATTAAATGACAGGTAGTTTTATAGCTCAAAATACCTGCAAAAACAAGCAATCTATTTTATAGCTCAAAATACCTGCAAAAACAGGCCATCTAAGTGTGAGTATGGTCGCCTCCCCACAGATCTGACTTGTAACTTGGCCTGGTTTAGTCTCCATGACGATAGAAGGTTTAATGCCATACTGGGAAACATTCCAAACAAAGCAATTCTCCATGGAGAAAAGCATTTGATGGACCTACCACCAGCACCAGAAAAGTTACACAATGCACCTTTAAATAAACAAGTTGGGATGCACCGATCCATCTTTTTAGTTCCAATACTGATTTCGATACTGTAGCTTTAAGTATATTACCCGATATTAACTGATACCAGTGTGGAGAAGAAAAATAGCATTTATTTCCTTTAAACAAAAATAAAATACAACAAAACCGATCCAAATATGTTGGTAGCTGTTATGTACACCTCAAGTAACAACAGCAAATTTATTTTAATCAAAAATCAAAAATTGTTTAAACAAAAATAAAATAAGACAAAACCGATGTGTTGGTAGCTGTTACGTACACCTCAAGTAGCCACAATAAATTTATATTAATCAAAAATCAAAAATTACAAGAATTTCTGGGCCAGCTACAGCCAGTAAATCATCTTATTGCATCAATTTAAATCCAGTGCAATCAAGATATCAGTTGAACCATTATTTGGAGGCCAATTCAGCAATTTATTTCAGTATCAACGCTGATATTGAATCAGATCAGTGCACCCTCACAAACATGTTGTACCACTGGATGAAAATGATGTCACTGCAAACATGCATCTGTGGGGAGTATCATGACCTCTGATAATGCAGGCCAGATAACAAGGATCGAGCTGGGACTGTAGTGCAATTTCCCTGTCACTAAGCCAATTTTAACTGACCACAATATGACTTTAAACATGGGAATAATATAATAATATTTTTGTTCTTAGTTTGAACTCATAAACTCACTTTTTTGCCAAGTACCTGCATAATGTGAATGTCTTGAATTAAAAAGTGATGAAAGTGGTTGTATTTTTATATACGTTCCAAAACTGATTTCATGGTTGAAAAGTTTCTTGGAGGTTTTAGACTCTAAAATATTTTTTACAGCCAGAAAAAAAACAAATCTAAAATGTATTACAGTCAAAGCAAGAAGTCACTGGACACATGAGTTTGTGTTGAACTCAGTCTGCTTGTCAATCCCAAATCTTCACCTTCATGTCATACAAATATAGAAGTTGGCAAAGAAGGCTTGAAGACCTAGTGAAAAGAAACCAGACCAAGGTTACAAGTCAGATCTGTGGAGAGGCAACCCTGCTCACAGTCAGAATGCCTGTTTTTGAGCAATAAAACAACCTGTAATTGAATAAATTTAAGGTAGATCCCTTTCATGTCATATTGTGGAACATTCTAAGCAGAACAATGGTGTATCCATGGACCTACAACCGAAAAGTTTGTGGAAAACAGTAGAAAAGCTGATTCACATATCAAATATGGCACTGACTGAGACATTACTGCGCTGAAAAACAATTATTTCTACTACTCTTACAACTAAAATGCAATACAATTCAAAACCTGGTTCTACATAACACTTTTGTCTTGAAGGAGCACCATCTTTCCTCAAAACACCGCACAAACTATCTGGTTAGCTTTACCTTTGTGCACAGAAATAGTCATATCCTTCAAAATGTCAGACTTCCCATGATGCAAAAGTTTGTTGAAGCCGCAGATCCATCTTCTGCCTGGAGGGTGTCTCAGCACGACCCTTGTTCAGAAGCTGACACATAGATCTTGTTGTTCACGTGTTGAGGGCCCCCCCAGGAGCTCATTGACTGGTGGGCCCCGCATATTGGCCCTATGTATTAAGTTTTAACGCACCGGCGGTTGTCATGGTCACGCGCGGGTCGTACCTCATTTCGCGGCGCAGTCTCGGCTTGTTATTCCGCCCAAAATCCAGCCGTCAACAAAGGGGATGGGCTGTATAGCATGAGTGCACAGTTGTTAACATTTAGAGGGGGCGAGATAGTTACGAGCGTATAAAATTTGATAGCTCCCCTTAGAGAAGTTAGCGGCAAGTGTAAAGTTTGTACTCATAGAGATCAATGCGCCCCTTTTTCTATTGTGCCATATATCTCAATCTGGGGCTCTCTGGTGGGCCGTAGATCCAGGTTCACGTTGAAGTAATAGCTCCCAATCTCACAAACAGTGTCTTCTGATAGAGCAGGCTTTACATCTGCGCAATATTTATGACCGTGATCCATGAGTCGAAAGGATATTTTTGGATTTTGTGATTTGATGAAAACTTTTGCTGTTATGCCATGTTCTGTGGCATTAGTCGTGTATAGCGGTTTTCAAGACTCTCAAAGTCACCCTGAATACATTTGTTTTAAAGGTCCATTGAGTCATTTTTCATGTGGAGGGTGTGTCAAAGCCTTGTCTCCATTTAGATGTTATTGCTTTGTCTGTAATATTTCACAGTATGGTATTAGACTTTTCTGTCTTCATTGAGACAAAACCAGACCAAGTCACAGGTCAGATCTGTGGAGAGGTGACCCTGCTCACAGTCAGAATTTTCTGGGTATTTTTGAGCAATAGAAACACCTGTAATTGAATAAATGCAAGTTAAAGCTGTTTAATGTCATACTGTGGAACATTCGAGGCAGAGCAATGACATATAGAAACAAGCAGGTGATGGACCCTCCATCAGGAAAGTTACACTATTCACCTTTAGGTACAGTATTTCTTTATTTATCATATATGTCACAAAGAAGCTTTACAAATCATTATATATGTTCACTCCATACTCGGTGGTAGTAAGCTACTATTGTAGCCACAGTTGCCCTGAGGCAGACTGACAGAAGGGGGGCTGCCACCACCATCACTCACACACACGCCACTTTTATACTAGGCAATGTGGTCTTGCCAAGTGTCTTGCCTAAGGACACAGTGACTGGCGCCCCACTGTGGCATCCGGCCTTGCTTAGCTCCTGAGATGTGACAGGGTCAGGCTTTGACAAGCTATTAAACCTTTATAATAATAAACTGTATATATTTGTTGGCGCTTTCATAACACGAGATCACCTTACAGTAAAAACAGAGCAAAAACAGATCAATGTTGCCATATTGTTAATCCTGATGCCAACTGGAATCGGCCAACTAAAAGAGTGCTTGCTCAAGGGCAGAACAGCTGTGTGCACTGGGAATTAAACCATCAGCCTGACACGCTTAACCTGCTACGTCATTGTGCCCTCCAACTTTTACTAGTATTTACTTGTATTTTGCCTTTGACTTTTAATGGTTGTTGCCAAATTGCTGCCAAAAAGCTGTACAAACATTGATCACATAAAGTAACATGTCAAAATGATCTTTGTTCTGCTGAAAGAAATTATTTTGCCATGTCACGCACTAGAAGCACTACATAAAACAAAACCGGTCATAAGTAAGTAACCCAATAAGTCAGTGCTTTTTCTGGGTTTTGACTCTTCTCCTTCAGGTACCAACCATGCAACGAAATGCCTTTCACTTTTCTAACATTAGAAATACTTTAACTGTTCATGTATCTCTTACATGAGACAGATACACATTATGCACAGTAAAATTTGCAACTGAGAGCTGGGTCCAAAGATAAAAATTGTGCAAAAGGAAAACATGTCTGGAGAAGAGCTTAACCCCGAAATGTGACATTGTGTTGTCACTAAAATAAAACTTGGGAGCTCCAAAGAACTACAATGTGGATCTGTCTTTGTGTCAAGCCTGATCAGTTGCGACCAAAAGCTTTATCTTACTCCGATCTAGTGAACAACTGTAACCCACTGCTCCTAACAGGTTACCCAAGGATCGTTCAAATGTTGGTGAATAATTTCTCTGCAGGTACAATTAATTTTAATCCTTTTTTGTACGGTTTTCCCTGATCAACGAGCCAAAGAAAACAGCATTCCTAAATTACGATCGCCCCAAAATTCGAATCCGCGCCAATAAATACATTGTTAACATTACTGATGAAAATTTTCCAGGAAATGCAGATGATCAAACAAAAACGCTAACCACTCCAGTACCTAAAACAGCTATAATTTCCCTTCCCCTCTATATAATGAGACGCTTATAGTTTCTCTTGGCGTTTATAGCCCATATAGTCGAGAACTACATCATCGCCGGATTGACAAATGCGACTCCCAGGCTGTGTAAAACATCTTATCACGCACTTAACCCTGCTCTGTGAACGCGGAACCTTTAAAGTTTTTATTTGGGAAGGTGGGACCATAATTAGGAGCGCGCGCGAAAGCCATCCGTCGGAGAGTTTTGCGAGGGGAGGCTAATGGGTCAAACGTATGAACGATAATCACCCTCCCGGCCGTTAACCACACGCGGGGACGAGCTCGGGCTATTCCAGGGGTTAGCTAAACTGCGGGGTGACACATGGCTAAGCTTTATGGGGTCCGGACGGGGGGGAGAGGGCCCTGGGTTGACGTTAAGGAGAGCATAATAATGACGGCAATTACCACAATCAGCTTAAACAAATGGGCGCGCGGCGAAAACCTCATCATCCTCTGATCGCATCGGCCCTAATGAGATAAAGATGCCAATTAATCCTGTGTTAATTGGAGCCGAGTGTTTGTGGGAAAACACAGAGAGATGCTAATGCGCCATGCAGGGGCCCGCGTAGCTGTCCGGGGTCCAGGCTCAGGAGTGGAGCGAGCAGATTTACATAATGATTATAGACGTGATACTGGCGCCGTGGGTGAGGATGGTGATGGTGCTAATGTATTTGTACTGTACAATCCGAGCAATGACCTTGGCTCCGTACGCATCAGGAGCAGCCTTACTGTAATCCAACCACATTTCTGTACAGTAACATGTCTTGCAATTACCTCAACAAAGGGCATCAAGAACAAATGTAATCAAATTTAGCTTTAACGTTCTAAATAACTCACCGTGATTGTTTTTCCATATATTGTATAAGCAGCTTTTGAGCTCAAAATAAGTCCGGATATAATTACAAAGCCGTTTACTGTCTGAGAATTAGAAAGTGCGTGGTTTGCATGCTAGTAGTAGGCAAAGTTATTAAACACACTCATTGCGGTGAATGATTAGGACGCTCAGAATGAAGAAGTTAAGTGAGGAATAACTTTGGACCCCTGAAAACTGCTTAAAACGAACCAATTCATTTTAAGAGTTCACAGCTTCTTAAGTCATGATGATGTTCGTTTCATCGGTGACCTTGGCTGATAATATAGTCATCTCAACTTTTTTGCAGTGATATTGAAAAACTTGTAAAATAGAAAAGAGCAAAAGCACAAAGACGTGTCTGTGTGTGTGAGGGTTTTTTGAAAAGGCCCACGCTGCATGTGCTAATGTTGTTTCCTCAGTACATGCTTGGAGTTGTGTTTTGTTTCATTCACACGTTTAACACATAAAGCCTGAAAACACCCCGTCCCATCTCGTGATGTCATGTGGTAAAACAGGAAGTACTCAGCTGTTCTTACACTCCACACACCTTCAGTAGAAACATTTGGGTGATTTCAGCCCTGGATGGTCTCTACTGAATGTTAAAAGTAGATATTAATTTGACTTCCACATCATGATATCACAAGGCACAGAGCATTTTGAGCAGGCTAATAATAAATGAATCCTCAAACTTGAGTGAATGAATCAAAACATAACTCCAGGTATGTTTTTTTGGGGTCTAACAATATTATTACATGGCTTAAATCTCACAAGTCATAAAGGACCATTAAGTTTTCGACTGCAAATGTTGGATACATAAAGCAGGAAGAGATGAACTAACCTACACAGTGCAGCTTAAGGACTATAGGGAATAAACAATAGAAAAATACTTCACTTGGTCTCTAGTACTGGATAGTACTGGAGGATTTCAGTACCCGATTAGTTAGTCATTTTTGGCTTTATTGTTTTGACCAGGTTGTGAGAAAGCTATTATACAGACAAGCTGTACCTTAATTTACTGTTTCCAAAAGACTGGGTCGCATCATAAGATATTTTTTCGGGGTGTCTAATTTTTTTGTAATTATTTTATTGCGGGTTCAATTGAATGTTGAAAAGAAAAAGAAATGTGCTACATACTTGTGGGTACTTTTTATTGCCGATTGAATTCGTGTTTTTAGACTGGGTCGCATCATAAGATATTTTTTTCACAATCACACCATATCTCATTTTTTTGTAATTATTTTATTGAATGTTGAAAAACAAAAAGAAATGTGCTACATACTTGTAGGTACTTTTTATTGCTGGTTGAATTAGTGTTTTTATTGTTTAATACTTGAGTAATACTAATTGTTCAGAGAGACAATTCAGTCAACAATAAAATGTCCTCATTAATGTTCCATAATGGTCAAATCCACCTTTATTTTATGTCTATTAACGTGGATTGTGAAGGTTTGTGATTTTTAAAATGTGGGTCCTCAGAAGAAACGTTTGGGAAACACAGCCTTGATCCACTAAAAATGAAAAAGGGTGAAGAGTGGGAAGAGCCATTCGCCTAATTGTAACTGGCACAGCACCGATCGCAAAATCCTACGCTGTATTTACATCCTGATTATAACAAGTGCAAGTAATGACCATAACAATCATAACTGATGTTACATTATCAACACAATCTGACCAATGACCTTGACTTTAACTGATAGTCACGTTTCTCATCCAATCACAGCCTCCGATTGAATCCATTAGACGCCAAGAGCCCAAAGTCAGCCTGACACTAGGCTAATGCTGTAGATGAATGCTCTTTGCTAATGATTGTTACCTCTTTAACACAAGGCCTGCTCCCCAAAGTGCTGAGATGACACTGCTCAGTCTGTGACCTCATTACTGCTATTACCGGAGTTGGAAAATTTATAACACACAACTCGCCGATGACAAATCCGATAAATCAATGCGTTAAGTCGCGCCCCGAACTACTTTCTCTTCAGTACCATATCCATTTCCTTTCTCATTCTCTAATTGCGGCGCTCATAGTTTTCCTCTTTTTCTTGCTCGTGTTGACAAGCAGTAATAGTCAGTCCATCCAAAGTGGCTGCGTTGTCACTCGCGTCATTACGGGGGCCATTTTGGTTTCATCGGCGGAGGTCTTGGCTCCTCACCGCGCTGACAGCATAGGATCTTAAATCACGCTAGTGTGTAATTGGCGTCTACTTACCCAAATGGCGATGGGGCTGCTCTATTTGCCTAAGAGCTGCTCCAACCTCTGACTAGTCCTTAGCTCCAGTCATTGTCGGCGGCTGCATTATGATCCGTCATTGTAATGTCCACCTCGCGCTGCACTGTTTACAAAGCGGGTGAGTGATTATAGGCTTCTTAAAGAAAACAAAGAAGCCTATATGTTGTGGTCTGTGTTTGTAGCAGAGTGGAATTAAGTTTTCCCAAAACAAGTTGATGAATAGAATATTTCATTACTTTAATTGCTCGTATAGCTTGCGAGCTTGGATAATGAAGAGGACTGAGGAAGGAAGGAAGAATATCTGATGTAAAAGGTTTGTCAAAAAAGTTTTTCTAGACATTTTTGTTTTAATTCATGTTCCAAAGTTTCACTGACTTTCAAGAGTAAAGTCATTAACACTATGTTTAAAGGTGTTCAACTTTCCTGGTGGGGGTTTCACCATCTGTTTCTCTATGGAGATGTCATTGCTTTGCCTAGAATGTTCCGTATTATGAATTTAAACATATCCATCTAGCATTTATTCTTTACAGATGTTTCTGCTGCTCAAAAATACAATAATTCCTTATGCAACTCTCTATAGTCTGAATTGTAATGTATAGTATATTATATTAATGTATAGTATAGTGCTGTAACCTGTTTGTAGTAATAGATAGAATAGGTCTAATCTGCAATAACATTTCCATGGAGACAGGCAAGAGTCAGACCCTCCACTGGAAATGTTATGCAGTGCATCATTAACCATGAGGGATGTGCCACCTGCCTCCATGATAATTTCATTGCAATAAATTCCACAGTATGGCTTTAAGCTCAACTATGGCCACTGGAAACTATGTCCATTTACTTTATTATGTATATATACATTAAAAAAACACACTTTTCCTATTGTTAAGTGTAAGTGTGTAAGTAGTAGGAGTATTGTGCACAGTGATAGCATTTAGCAGAAGGTTATGGGTTTGATTTCCAATATTGATGAATGGATCAAATACAAAGGTTACTTCCTTAAAGGTCTTAAATGACACAAAATTGACTCTTGTGATATTTAAGCTATGTTATAATGTTAATAACCTAGAGATGTTGTTTTTTGTTTTTGTTTTTTTCATTCACACACATTGTTTTTTTGTCTGTCATCTCCAAAACTCAAAATGCTGCATGTAGTGACAGTTTTCAAATTAACAGCTACTTTTTCTACCTTTAATTTTGTAGAGATTGGTAAATTCCAGGCCTTAAATCATCAAAAAAGATTCTAGGAAAGGTGCATGGAGGTTAAGAACTCAGTGGAGCACTTCCTCTATTACCACATGACATCACAAAGTGGAACGGAGTGTTTTCAGAGAACTCAGAAGTAAATAGCCTTAATATGCAGGGTTTTTGTGGTAAATATGTGTGAATTAGGGCTGCACGATATA
>KN494707.1:0-16550 GCA_000787155.1 Scartelaos histophorus | reverse complement strand
AGGAATGCTTTTTGGCCAAAGTTACGGCACTCCCTGTATGCAGTCATGACTTTTTAATTACTACTTTTCCACATGAAAAACCTGGTCAATAATTCACCAAACCGAGGATTTGTTTTTGATTATTCAACTTTAAAAAGATAGCTGCACATACGCTTTTGTCTATCTATTCAGCACAGTTTGATCGGCGAATGATAAAACAATTATACATAAAAGCCAATTGGAAACAGCGGTAACTGGCTCTAACCTTTTCTTAGTCGAGACTTTGAAAACTCTATTTCAAAAGCACTAACAATATTGCTGTTTGTGTTTGATATGATGTGGCATCTTTGGGGAAGGGTAAAGTAAAAGGGCATTCATTTCCCTATAGATTGTGCTGGGAATTGTGCTCTAGTAAATCAATACAAACTAAATCAGTGTTGGTCAATAGAAATCAAAAGAACATGGGTGGCTAAGTGAAGAGTGCACACTCAGATAGCTTTAGCAGGCGGGGATAAAGCAGGCTCCAATCAAACCACAAGTTAGTGTTTCTACAGTTTAATTTCACAAGGAATAAGCTTACTGATAATACTTTTGCTAAAATGAAGTAAGATTTAATGGGATGTGGGAATAGGGGTTTAAGTAACTATAGCTATAACTATGCTCGTGGCTTAGTAGAAAAAAATAAAAACATTTTATTCCATTTTATTCAGAAAAATATGACTTTAAAGGTGCATTGAGTAACTTTTCTGGTGGAAGGTCCATCAGATGCTTTTCTCCATTAAGAAGTTATTTATGTTTGATAGTATTAAACGTTTCTATCACCATGGAAACCAAACCAGACCAACTTATAGGTCAGATCTGTGGAGGCTCAACCCCGCACACAGTCAGAATACCTGTTTGTATAGGTATTTTTGAGCTGATAATTGAATAAATGTAAAGAAGAGCTGTTTAATGTCACACTGTGGAACATTCCAGGCAGAGCAGTGACATCTCCATAGAAACAAGGAGACAACGGACCTAGGGCTGGGTATCGATTCAAATCTCAAGAATCGATTCGATTCCAATTCTTAAGATTAAGGATCGATTATCCCGATTCGATCCGATCCGATCCAATCTCGATTCTGGTTAGTGTTCTTAAAAACATTTTTTTTAACCTTAACCTGTTTTACATACAACATGTTAAAACTAGCATTAGATTGACATTTAACAGCAAATGATGCAAGTATTGGTAGTTACTGATGAGCTGTGAGAGTGGCTGTAGTACTGCGATGGAAACACTTCGCTATGTGCTTCACTCTCCCAAGCAGACGTGCAATATTCGGGAGTTTGAGACCGGCTTGGGAAGCGAGGTTGATTCTATGCGCAAAGCAGCCGACGTGAGTTAGACCCATGATCCGCACGCACCATATTAGCGCCGTTGTCTGTCACGATGGCGAGAGCAGCAGAGTCTATGGTGCGAGTGGCCACGGGAACACCATGGACGCCACTTAGACAAAAGTTTACCAGGGGAATAGGCTACTAAAAAATAATTGTATTTATATATATTTAGTAATCGATTTTTGGACGCGCAAATCGATATTGAGAATTTAATATGCGAATCGATTCAGAATCGGAAAATAAATTTTTTCAACACAGCTCTAGACGGACCCAACCAAAAAGTTTACACCATGCACCTTAAAATCGTCTGTAACTTCTCATTAATGCATTTTAAACAAGCTTATCATTATTATCATTATATTGCAAATATTTCGGCCACTCCAACCACTAATTCAAGCAATGTAGGTGGAGTGCCTTGCCTAAGGACACAACAACAGTTTTTTTTTTTCCACAAAAATGGACAAGTTTAATGTCTTACAGTGGGAAATCCCAGACAAAGCAATAACACGACTATAGAGAAAACAGAGACTTTGCCTACAGACTCTCCAAGTTACAAAGTGCGTCTTTAAAAAGCAGTTAAATTCTAAACTGAACCGACCCTGCAGATGTAAGCGGACGTTGTGATTAGACACTACCTCAAAACGCCGTAGCAGAACTCGGTAAATAAATGAAATAAATGAAATAAAAGCTCGAAATGCAGCAGATAAGCTATAGACTTAGACTTAACCGTTATGATGAAGTGGTCAGACCGGACTCCTCCCTCTCCCCTCTCCATCCCTTCCTCCCTCTCTCCATCAGATCAAGTATCACCTGTACGCCTCATCATCTCCCGTTGTTTCGGCCACCGCTCCCTCACCCCCGCTTGACGTCTCCATTGTTTTGAACCCGGCCACGTGCTCTATATACAACTCCTCCTTGTAATTGGACGTCGTTGGCAGGATAATGATAGCAAAAGCATCGGAGCGTTACAGACCTCACGCTACCGCCTCGGCTACGGCCTAAACCCCATCGGAGACGTGTCAGGAGCTCAGAAAGGTGGAAGCGATGCAACCATCACGCACCAAACACACACACACACACACACACGCCATTCACTGTATAATTTAGAGTCTCTATTCTCACAACGCCGAGAAGAATCCTTTGCAACTGTCACAGCGGAGGTGAGGGGAAAGGAGCAGACTTAATCACCGTTCTATCTCGCCATCCGGGCACGAAAGGATTTGGGGAGACTTAGGAAAAACAGAGGAATCAATGTCAATTTAATCCAAAACACACATCCTCTTTAGAATGAAAGCCAGATGCAGAGAGACTATTAGTTCCCCACTGTAGCGCGCCGCCGTCCCACACTTATGACCTATGTGTTTTGCTTGAGGTCCCGTGAAACCTAAATCTTCCCTTATCATCGGTAACTGGTTTAATATAAGCTGTCCAAACACATTCTGTCTGCGTATTATCTCTGTTTTAGAGTAAATAGAAGTGTACCGTGAATGACGCTTTGTCATAAATGTATAAAACAGAGAATTGTGAGAGAAATAAGGCTTGACACCGAGCGTAATACAGTTTTATGTGGAGGAAAATGCATTAGTCTGTGGAGTTTATATGATTAAAAAATAGAAAATGACATATGATTAACTGCGTGTAGGCCATTTTGACAATTATCTTAGTTAATGTATAATTGCAATACATTAATAGAATTGGCATTAATGTATAAAACATAGAATTGTGAGAAAAATAAGGGTTCATACAGAGAATAATACAGTTTTATGCATTCGCTTGTAAAAAGGGTATGAATAAAAAAAGAAAAGAACATATAACTGACTGCATATCAGCCTTCTTAACTATTACTTTGTATTATATTTCCAATACATTATTTAAATATGCAAAACTTAAGAAAATAAGGTTTAACACAGGGACTAATATGGTTTATATGAAGAAAATGCATTAGTCTGTAGAGTTTATATGATTAAAAAATAGAAAATGACATATGATTAACTGCGTGTAGGCCATTTTGACAATTATCTTAGTTAATGTATAATTGCAATACATTAATAGAATTGGCATTAATGTATAAAACATAGAATTGTGAGAAAAATAAGGGTTCATACAGAGAATAATACAGTTTTATAGGGAAGAATATGCATTAGCTTGTAAAAAAAGAAAAGGACATATAACTTCTTGACTATTACTTTGTATTATATTTCCAATACTTTCATTAAATATGCAAAACTTAGAATTGTAAGAAAATAAGGTTTAACACAGAGAATAATATGGTTTATATGAAGAAAAAGCATTAGTCTGTAAAGTTAAAGAGACATTGTATAACTTTCCTGGGGTCTAGGGTCATGGCGATGTTGTTACCTCCTGTTATGGCTTTAAATTGTATCCACCTTGCATTTACTCAGTAGCATGGGGGTTTTTGTAGACTCAAAAACTTGGATTCTTATTGTGAGTGGGCTTGCCTCTTTACAGATCTGACATGTAACTTGGCCCTGTGGCGTCTCCATAGAGATAATAATCACACTCCAGGCCACATCACCATGGAGAGAAGCTGGTTAGTTACATAGCGCACCTTTAATATGAACAATACATAGAAAATGACAGATGATTGACTACATGGCGGCCATTTTGACGTTATCTTAGTTAATTATACTATATATTATTATAATTGCAACACATTAGCATAATTAGCATATAGTAACCTTAGTGGTTGAGACCCCATGAAACCTAAGCTGCTCTTATCATGATTAACTGGTTAAATGTACTGTACAAACACATTCTGCCTGTGTTATCTTGTTTAAGAGTAAATGTCATGAATGTATAAAACAGAAAATTGTGAGAGAAAAATATGACTTAACATAGAGCTTAATACAGTTTTATATGGAGGAAAAGTCATTAGCCTGTAAAGTTCATTTAAATAAAAAATAGAAATGGCAGATGACTGACTGCATGTCGGCCAATTTGACTGTTACTTTACTTAATCTATTATAATTTCAGTACATTAACAGAATTAGCATATATCAATCTAAGTTGCTATAGGCCTTAGTGGTTGAGACCCCATGAAACCTAAGCCTCTCTTAACTCATTAACTGGTTAAATATAAGCTATCCAAACGCATTATGTCTGTTATCTTTGTTTAAGAGGAAATGTCATAAATGTATAAAACAGAGAATTGTGAGAGAAAAGCTTAATACAGTTTTATAAGGGGAAAAGGCATTAGCCTGTAAAGTTAATATGACTAATAACTGTAAAATGACAGATGACTGACTGCATGTCAGCCTATTTTACTGTTATTTTACTTAATGTATTATAATTTCAGTACATTATCATAATTAGTATTAAGTATCAATCAAAGTTGTTATAGACCTTAAATAAGGAAACTTTGTTTTGTAATTTGGATTGTTTCTTTTTCAGGGACATTGTTCATAAAAGCTACAAAAAAAAGAAAATGTGTTTCTGCCAGGCTACAGCAAAAGCACTAATTTCCACCTGCAGCCCCTGCAGTGTGATGTGAAACAACAATGCATGACAACAAAAATACAATTTATGTTATAATTATCCCACTATTGTTTTGCTTTAATGAAATTATATGAAAAAAGTTTTGGTTCAAATGTGAGTTGTGCAACTTTTGTAAATGTAATTTTAAATTGTAATTTTCTCAAAAAGAATACCATAAAAAGCCCATTTGTAATGTGAGCAAGGACACGTTCTCCCAGATCTGTAACATGGTCTGGTGCCATCATAGCTCGTCCATACTGGGAACAAAACAAGGACATCTCCAAAGAGACACTCAGGTGGAGGCGTCTCCCTCCAGAGAAGTTACACAGAGTGAACAATGACACAGTATAAGCAGCTTGTGGAGCACATCCTCAAAACAAAAGAGTTTCTATGAAGCATTGTAAACTATTTAACCGAGCACTACTGCACATGGCTGTTAACTCAGTTTGACCTGTGTGGATCAGGTAGCAGCCTTAAGTGTGAGCCCCAGGCACATCTGGTCAGTCTGATCACAGAGGGGTTACAGCAGCTCTACACTAGGGGCCAATGGGACTCTGAGATCAGGGGCCAGAACAGGCCTAGGCCCCGGAGAGGAGTCCACAGTCTGAACCTAAACCAGGGCTCTGCTTTCTTCCTCCTACTGTTTGTGCTGAGGATTACTGTAGAGCCGCGGGGGTTAGAACCAGGTACAAAGAGTCATCCAGAGTGTTTTAAAGTCTCATGGTGGGAGCGGGTCTGCTCTTTGAAGGTTAAAGATGCACTATGGAACCTTTATGTATTTACTCTACATATGGCTTTGCCATATGTAGAGTAAATACTCCACAGTAAATACTCCACAGTAAATACTCCACAGTAAATACTCCAGTAAATGTTCCACAGTATGACATTTCACTCTTTTCATTTATTCATTTATAGATATTTGCATTGCTAAAGAAAACACATTCTTTTTATGATTGTGGCCACCTCTCCATGGATCTAAAGAGATTTTAATTCAACCCCTCACTGCTTTATCAGAAAAGGCATCTAGTATAAAAATGTAATTCACTGGACGATGAATACAGTCCCTGACAAAAGTCTTGTCGCTTATCCATTTTGTAGAAACAAAAGCTTCAATCCTGACTTTAATCGATTGGTTTTAGAAATGTCTCATATGAAAACTAAAACCCTCCCAAATTATGCTCAATATACCTAAATAAATTGAAAGATTGATCATTTAATGAACACAGAAAGGTCTGATTTTGGCAAGACAAAAGTCTTGTAAGCTTTTGTTTCTACCAAATGGATAAGCGACAAGACTTTTAAAAAAACACCATAAGAACATAAAATATAAATAAATGAAAAACTAAAAATGTCTCTTCTTGGAAACAATACTGAGCGACACATCTCCATGGAAACAGGCAGGTAGCCTGCACTCCACTCCAGAAAAGTTACACAGGTTTTCCATGAATGCATTACTGCTGCTATATTCCCTTGCAGAGGCTCTTGTATACAGTCCACTTACGGGGAAAAATAACCAGAATAATGCATAGAAATCCTGCCGCTTCCCATGGTGCACCTCTCACTGAGCAATGATAACAAAGGGATCGATGAGAGCAATTGAGTTTCATACAGAAGCCTCACACGCACATATCGCAATTACACACCTGCACGCCAGCCCGAGCCGATTCGCCAAACAGCAAATGGGCCACAGCACAGCAGCCAGCGTTAAATGAGTTGGAAAATTGTTCTGTTTTACACTGCAGGTACATGGGAGAGATCTAGAAACATGACGCAGGATACACTGAGATACAATGGGGTTTATCAATGTTTTTCTGTCATGATGTTGAACACTGGTGATAAAAGGGCTTTTGTTATCTGGCGGTGTGTGTCTGCTTTAGTCATTTATCGTTGATGTAGCTTAGTGTTTATCCTTATGAAACCTATAAGACACGAGACAGTACAGCCACGTTCAGAGCAATGAAATAAAAGCAGTGTAAGCAAGTAGGCGCTTTCTTTCTAAACAACCTTATCACCAAAGCAGCGCCTGTATTTATTCATGAGAACAAATGTTTGCCGTTTATTTGTCATACGGCAAATAGCAAGAACTGTTATTTTTGTTCTTGCTTTTAAGTAAAAGGTGCTGTGAATGATTCATACTATCTTCAAAACGTGAAAAACAGAGCTAGTTCATTTTAAACAGTATACATAGCAGCAGTCCAAAGTTATTCCTCACTTGACTTATGGACTTATGTATTCCTAAAGGGACTCTCCAGGAATGTATAAGGCTTATAAACTCATAGGCGGGAATCCTAATTATTCACCACAATGAGTTTATAAGCACTTTTCGAGCTTGCTAACAGTGCACTTTTAGATTCTCGGATAATAAAACGCTTTATAATTATGCAGACAGTACACAGTGGACGTGTTTTGACCTCAAGAGCTGCTTATACAATATATCTGTACTGAGGCGAGAGAAATGTTGCTCAAAAACATGGACAATAATTGGGTATTGGCCTTGAAAATATGATAAAAAACTTATTCGTAGAGTGAAATAAGGGAATACTGTATGTGAACAAAGCAAATGTTCCTCACTCATGGTCTAAAATTGGGTACAAATCCGCCAATACGTCTTTTTTTTACACGGCCAATGCAGATAACGATTGACAAAAACACAGCAACCGACAGCCGATAAGCTCTGGCGAGATTTTTGGGCTGATATGTAAAGCAGTTTCGTATTATTTTCCCCAAGTTATGCAATTTAAATGTACTACAATCTCACCCCGAGTCATTTTGGACCAAAAACCTATGAGAGATTCCCATTTTGTGCAGTTATCTCTTCGTATTAAAGTGTCAGCGTAAAGCGTTGTGTGTATTTTTAGGCGTCAGATTGACTCAAACAAAATATCTGCCTAAGATGGAGATTTAACGCTGATATCCAAATCACTAAAAAGCCCAAATATCTTTCAACATAAACTATATAACAATAAATACAATAGACAATAAATAATTTTACATGACAGCAATTGGATATTCGGAGACAATAAGGGTCCATATGTTGTGTATCTGTGTGTTTTGTGTTGTTCCTCCCCCTCCCTGGTTGTTTTCTCTCGCAGGTCGTGTGTGTGATGGG
Source organism: Scartelaos histophorus (assembly GCA_000787155.1). Taxonomy (NCBI): domain Eukaryota; kingdom Metazoa; phylum Chordata; class Actinopteri; order Gobiiformes; family Gobiidae; genus Scartelaos; species Scartelaos histophorus. The sequence goes on along the minus strand of KN494707.1, from coordinate 8,590 downwards.
GCTTGGCTCTTCCACGCTAAGAGGCATATCTGTTTCCATTTCCACCATCATCACCCCGGCTATAAAAGCCCACCTCTCGCTCCACTTCTCTCACAGATCCACATTAGTGTTGAACCCCCGCCTTGTATTTTTAAACTCTGCTACATTTTGTCATTTTGTTATACTTACCTTTTTGTCCTGCGCTCAGGTCCTCACCGTTGTTGGGAGCAGCCTGCCAGCAGCCCCCTGCCTCCACAACCTGCTTTTTGATAAATACATTTTCAACTTTTCAAACTGAGCCATCTCGACCTCTGCTCCTCAACGCCGTCCTCGTACAAGTGCATTTTGTGACTTTTCGGGTGGAGGCTCCGTCAAATGCTTTTCTCCATAGAGATGTTATTTGTCTGGAACAGTCAGAATGTTTTTCTAGTTACACAATGCACTTTTTAAAGGTGCATTCTGTCACTTTTCACTTTTCTGGTGCAGGATCATCCGATTTTTTCCATAGAGATTTGAATGCTTTGCCTGAAATGTTCCACAGTATTCAATTCAATTCCATTTATTTTTGTATTTTTGTGGGCTTCATAAAATTGTTAAATTAGCAAACAGAAATGTCAGAGAATGAGCAGAACAAGAAAAAAAAAATAAAAAAATAAATAATTAATTAATAATTCAAAAATAATGTCCAACAACAAGCAGGCAGATGGATAATTGTCCCAGCATCTCCTGTCCTTAGACCCTCCTTCTTCGGCAAGGAAAAACTCGGAAAAAAAAAACAAAAAACGAGAAACCTCGAGAAGAACCACAGTGAAGGAGAGATCCACTCCCATGGACGGACATGCGTAGATGGTCAGGACGAGTCCACTGCCAATAAGGTTGTAAATCTGTAGACCAAAGCTATTGACAGAAGGAAACTACTGATCTAACAGGACGAGGACAGATTAATCCTGGACATGAAGGAGGGAGGGGTCCTCCTAGTGTCGAGGACCTGGACCCTAGTATGATATTAAACTTATAATTTTTGCATTTACTCAATTACAAGCGTTTTTATTGCTTAAAAAAAACTTAAGCGGGATCGCCTCTGTAATTAAACTTAACTGTAATTAGGATTTAATTAGTAAATGAAGACTAAGCTGTAGTAAGTCAGCTTTTCAGTGAGACCAAACGAAAGTCAAATGCTAAATTACAAATTACATAGGCTTGCCAGATGCCATAATAAATGCATATTGCTATAAGTGCCTGTAAATCAACTATAATATTGAGTTCAACACTATTTCTGCCACGATCCTAAAGCATTCATTATTGCAATTGTAATTACAGCGACAGACTAATTATCTAGCCTATGTTCCAATGTGATTAAAGACTTTGTAGCTATTATTATCTCTTAACTGAAAGCAAACATAAAAGTCAGCTCCATATGTCCGTTCACACGTCTCTCAATTTGATCGTCTATTTTTAACTGCAGAAAATGTAGCAGCCGTGCAGTGTTTTTCCTTAATTTCATAGGTCTGGCTGGAGTAATATATTCTGAGTTAGGCTAATATGTACAGTACACCAGTGAAATATTAAACCATGAGAAAGAAGTCCCGGGGTCAAACGCTTCATAAATTCAGCCCCTTTCACCTGTCTTATTAAGAAAACCTACGCTCGCCTCTCTCAACACATTTTAGTAGAATAGCAGGTTTGTCAAGCAAGGAAACGACCCAATCTGCCGCAGTCTAATAAGTGGTCCACTCCAGCTCTGAAAACATATATTAGAATCCGCGATAGTACCTTTAGACGTACAGACGGAGGAAATGTATGCAACCGAACGGGTCAAACGGGGCGCGGTGTGAAACTTGACACATGCAGTTAAATGTAAAATGTTCCTCTGTCAAATGGTATAAGCTAGAAAAACAGCGTGGAAGAGGCGAGTTCGAGCGGGAATGCAGATTTTATCCAGGCGTTAATGGTTTATAAACTAAATACTGAAGCTGATTATATAACATCACAGTCTGTTCAAATAAATACACTTCCCCACAGCAGCAGAACCATAGGACTCCTCAACCTCTCCATCTCCTCTTCTTCAACTTAACTTTTCCCACATTTGATTATTTTTTTGCTTGCTTTGTTCATGTCTTGTTTTGTTGCAACATTAAACATAAATCTACCCTCCTCGTGCTTATCTTCTTGAGTTTGATGATGTAAAAGTGTCACATATCCAACACAAAATACAAAAATGTTTAACCTTTTCTAGAGAATGGATCAACATAATCCATAATCATCTCATGGGATGAAGCCCTTTTAGCCGACAGTGAATAACACCACTATTATTCACAAACAATCGCTCGTTTGTTCTGAAAAAAGGGGCGTTCAACTTTCTATTAGCTATAGCGCAGTAATTATTAAGATATTCATCAGAAAATAGGGTAAAAAAATAAACCGATATCTAACAGTTTCAAGTGGGGATGGGTTCCATACTAATTGTTTGTTACGGGCCTTGGCCCTTGTTTTGTTCTGCCTCCTGCTCCCGTTCTCTCTTTTTGTTTCTGTGAGGGAATTAACCATGTAAATCCGGACTGTGAGCCCTGGACCGGGATTGGATCGAAGCGGAGGCTGCTGGATAAAGGCTGGGCGTCAGCTACGCCCTGATTGGACGCCACCCTTCCGCCCCCACCAATCCGCGGAGGCCACCTGTGGGGGCACGCAGTTTAAAAGAGACGTCTTCCGCCTGCTCGGGGCGGCTGGATACTTGGTTCACCAGCTCGCCACTTTTGTTTGGTTGTGTCTCCTTTGTATTATTTTTGCCGGCTTTTGCCTTCGGTTAGATTAGTTTGAGACACTTTTGGTTAACTTTCGTTAGGTACAGATTTTGTTGTACTTAGTTAGGGCTCTTTGTTTATGTTACACATTTGCTTTAAAACCCTTTTATTTTTGTTTTCCTCACCAGCACTTATCCTTTGTTTGCTTCCTACACTGTAAATAAATGCACAATTTTTAGGTAAAACCTTAACATCTTGGTTTTACTTGTTGCTTCCCTTTTCCCCTAGCGAGGGAACGTAACATTGTTATAGGCCAATTTTGATTTTTTTGTAATTTTGTGATCTTTACTTCATTTTAAGATAAATTTGCTGTGGATTTATATGGAAAAGCGAAATATCGGTGTCGTCAAATATCGGTGTCGTCAAATATCGGGCGCAGCAGCAGGCCAAATATTAGATGTGAATATCGGCTCAAAAAATCCATATCTTCCCATAAGTAGCTTCAAAACCATCACTACCACAGACTTGACCTGCCCGTGACCCGTGTAAAAATACCAAATGCCACGTTAATAGTAAATCCAGCGTCTCTCTCACTCACCCAGACAGTTGTGCCCGTCATGTGCCAGCCTGAAGCCGTCGTAGCAAGTGCACCTGTAGTTCCCGGGGATGTTGATGCACTCGTGAACACAGCCTCCATTATACTCTGTGGCACACTCGTCCACATCTGCAACAGAACAGAGGCCTGCGTGAATACATTAGTGAAGAAAACACAAACGCGGTACAAAATTAGCCAAAGCAGATTTTAAGTAGTGAGCCTAATTAGCACATTGTGGGAAATGATGTCGGACTGAAAAGGCCTGATGGTTTGTTTTGTTCATTAGAGCTGCTCACTTTGTGTTTGGTAAACTTGAAACAAAAACAGCGGTAATAAATGACTTCAGCTGTTGCTAATGTGATTCTTCTGGATGCTACAAACAAATGAATGTCCTCTTGCACAGCAGATATGTTCAAATAGCCTTATGGAGAGGCCGTTTGGCAAGCATGTTTAGTGTATTTACCTTTGTATTCATACAGGTGTTACACTCATAGTAGAATACACTGCAAAAACTCTAATCAAGCCAAGATTTTTTGACAAAACATCATTGAAGATAAGAAAAACAACAACTCTTTGCACTTAAAATAAGAAACTAAATGAACTGTTGCTTGAATTAAGAAAAACACACGTATGCCACTGGTAGATAATTACACTTGTCAAGTTGAATCTCAAATAAAGTAAAATATTCTCAATTTAAGTCATTTTACTTTGTCTAGATATTCATTTTGAAGATGTTAAACAATAATCTTATTAGAATTATCCACTAATAGACATAGAAGGTCATAATTCCAGATTCTACAGCTCAAATCTTATAGTAGTGTACCAAAAATAAGCAAAAAATTCCAATTAGTAGAAAGAAAAAGTACAAATGATAAATATTGACCCCAAAAAGTATTGTTCCATCTATCATGTATTGAATGAAAAGTTGATATAGTAAATATCTTGACAGGCCTACAGTACAATTTGTTATTTTTGTCTTAACATGACATAACATAATTTGTTCAAGGTGGCTCAGTGGTCAGTATATCACCACACGGCAAGATCGTGTGGGGTTTTAATGGCTTTTATTCTCCGTAGAGCTCTGCAATTAAGCATAAAAAGTCAAATTAATCAAGATTCAGTCATTGTTATGAATGTTATAGATGGGGTCCAAAGCCAAATCTCTGTGAGTAAAACTTTGGTGAAGAGTTATTTTTGGAAGATGGAATTTGACTATTTTTTGTATTAAATTGGCCCTGATTAAAAGTCAGAATTAGTTAGTATTCATGGAATAAATACTGAAAGCAATTTTCATGTGATTTTAATAAGACAAAAAATAAAAAATCCAATCAATAATCAAGCAAGAACAAAACGAGGAAAGAAATGTGATAAATGTTTTTGTCAGCCCTTGTTCCCAGACCATGTGGAGAATTGCATGTGGTGTTTAGGTGTTTGTGCTGCCCCTGTGTCTGGATTGAACTGCCAAACTAAAACATGCACAATAGAGAATAAACTCACCATTGTGCACGAGTCTCCCCATAACCTGGCCCCCGCCTACCTCCCCGAGCTTGTCCACAACCAGCACACCCCCTCCTCCTCCTCATGTCCCCCCACCAGGACTAAACATAAGACCCGAGGGTGCAGGGTCCTCTGGTGCCCAACCGTCTAAAACTCCCCATCACATCTGAGACTCATTCACACTCCCCATCTGCAAAAAAAGTCCTGAAAACCCATATCTTTAAAGCAGAACTGTTCTACAAAATCAACGTTTCAGAGCTTCTAATCCTGTTATAGTTGCTTCTCCTTCTTATTGTTGTTTTAGGAGTGATTCTTGTGCATACCATATACCCACTGCGCTGTGCTTCAGTGATATGCGCAGGATTTAGCAGCATAATCAAATGAAAAAACTCTGCTTCTCGCTAGTGTGATCTGCAGCTATCCATAGGAAGGGTCGACAGCGCCGCAATTCTTTGTTGTGACATTTACGCTAACATCAGCTCCCATTGGGTTCCACCATTTTTAATGCAAAAGCCGTCTGCAAGTACTTTTATTGTGATTTAAGTGGTCTAAATGATAGCATCATGATCCACAGGAGTCATAGATTATAATACAGCAGACAAAAGCACACTAGGTCTTCTTTAAAACATTTTTGTTCCTTCTGCTTGTCTCCTCATGTCAAGTGTGTCTGGGTATTTTGAAAAGCAATATATAAATGTTATGTATTACTATCTAGTATTATTATTACTACACTAATTCTCCAGCTACTCCTGACAAAGATCTCGAGAACGAACCCCAGAGTTGTGCACTGCGGGTTCAGACCAGTGGCTTTAAAGGAGGGTTACATTTAGAGGGCACATTTTCCTACAAGGACAGTCCACTGAAACCATAAACTCAATAGCTACATTCACACGAAGAAAAACACTTTTTTAATCAAAGCAATTTAACATAAAAATCTGTCAGAATTATTCGTTCTGTGGTTCTCCTCGAGGTTTCTCAGTTTTTTCCCACTTTGTTTTTTTTCCCTTGCCGAAGAAGGAGGGTCTAAGGACAGGAGATGCTGGGATAATTATCCATTTGCCTGCTTGTTGTTGGGCGATATGACAAAAAAAAATGAGAAAACATGTTTCCTCATATTGATCGATGACAAATTATTTTCCGTTTTAATTTGTCTCATTAAGAAGTTATTAAAAACGGCTTTCACTATTGATTTCCTGAATAAAAACAAACACTTTTTTTAATCAAAGCAATTTAACATTAAAAATAATCTAATAGTCAAATTACACTCAAAACAAACCACTTTTACTGTCACAATTATTAGTTCAATGAAGGACCCAGGCGTATCATTGATAATTACAACTTACTACTTACTACTACCGGCAGGGAGTCCCTCCCTCCTGTGGGCTCACCACCTGCAGAGGGGTTCATAGGGTCTGGGTCTGGTGCATAGAGTAATGGGCAGCGTGCTGCCCCCGCGACCCAGCCGGATTAAGCGGGAGAAGATGGATGGATGGAACTTACTACTTACTACTACTTCTACTATCACTCCTACTACTACGACTACTGCGACCATGTGAGTTTCTAAAACGTGTACTAGTCCTAGTCACAGTAAAATGGCCATTCGTCACATTTTTGGAAACCATTCACCCGCTCGCACACACACACATTCATACACCGGCGTACGCAGACACTGGGGCGAAGTGGGTTAAGTGTCTGGCCCAAGGACACAACAGCAGCATTCACGCGTGGGAGTTAGAATCGCAGTGGATTTAACGGCTCAACCAATGACCTTTTTTTATGTCAGGATTCGAGCAGGATTCGCTAACCTTCGGTGGACAAAAGCTCCGCCATCTGAACTCCTGCCGCCTTTTTCGCGAGATCCTTAAATACATTTCTGACCCAAAAGTACATATTAACTTGTGCTCCACTGTAACCCCTGCTTCTTTTACAGGCTATGACATTATTGACACGAGTGACTTAGCCAAAGTCAGAACTTAATATAGCTCTGTATTGATTTTTACCATGATAAATCAATGTAACCTTAAAGCCTCATACTTCACCGGGCTCCTACAGCAGAGATGGGAGACAGAGAGGCTGCAGATTGCTGTGACAGGCTGAGTGGAGTTGTCTGTTACGGTTACAATGATGGCTGGGGGGACCATGCACCCAGGAGCCCCATACATGTTGGATAGAGAACAGAGCATCCCTGCACTCAGCACTTACAGCCCCATTTAGGCCCGTGATCTTCTGTTTTCCACTCGGGACTTAATTGGATCTGACAGCGCTGGGATGGGGTTGAAACAATGAAAAGGCTCCCGTCATCCCGCTATCTCGCTACAAAATCACTGTCCCACTTCTTTTGAAATGTGCGACGCCCACTAAGTGTCGGCGTACAGGGTTGCCTCTCCGAAAAGGTTCAGATTGGGTCTATACAATGCACTTGTCATGTCTGAAAATGTCAGTGAACAATGATGTATTCCAAACGTACGAGGGATGATGGACAGATAGGGCTCTGACTAAAGCTGAGCAGTGAGAGGCATTCTAATACGCGGGACATATCGGCTCTGGTTAAACAAGCATCCAAAATGTACCGGAGAGACGTATGTAGGACTGCATCATTCGAAAGTAAAGCGTAAAATCTAATAATTCTGAAAAGTATTGCAATTAGATCTGAGAAATTGCAATACTGTACACTTAAATAGTACAATTTTGTTCAGAAAAACACCCACCAGCATCACATTTGAATCAAAATTGAAACAGGAACTATTTGTTGTCTCATATTAATACTAGAATCCCATAAATGAAACATGTTGGAGGGGTTTAAACTACAGGTACAAGAAATTTTATTTAAAAAGACAGGATAATTTGTTATTTGCAGAGAACATCCTATTATCCAAATCAGTGTTTTCCAGTGTGGTACAGCTGGCCCAGGGGTGTGTGAGTTACTACGTGAGGAGAAAATTTGACGTCTTGTGTTTATTTAATACAATTTCTTTATTATCTGAATCTCCTAGGCTACCCTTAATGTTTTAAATAGTACACACAAGCTTTAATACAATTATAAAATAGTATAAAGTGCTCAGCGTCCCCACACAATTTTTGGATACACGACTGGTCATCAAAAGTCTCAGGGGTATGTTACCACAAAAAGTTTGGGAACCACTGATGCAAATAATTGCAGCCTTTGCGAATTATATATTGTCCAGCCCTAAATACATCTAAAGTGGAATAAGACCTGGATTGAAACTGTAGTTCAAAATTGGCTCTGTGATGTATATTGTTAACAGACAAAGCCAAAATTATAACTAGCAAAGTAGGTTGTTAGTCCCTGGGTAATAAAAGTGTACCCAAGAGTAAATGCACTCATTCTGTCTTTGAAGAGGACAAAATATTGCACTAAATCTGTACATGGATGTCTTGAATAGCTCTGGAGGGGGTAATAGATCCGCAATGTTCTTCTGTTTTCACTATAAAACCTCTTGCATCTGGAACATTGTGATTTTAACTCTCGCATGTGCAACGTTGTAAAACAGAAGAACTCTAAACAAAAATGTATAACAACCATTTTTTCCCCATGTTAAAGAGCCCGTATTATGCTATTCTCTGTTTTTTCCTCATCCGAAACATACCCAGAGTTGTGTTTTGTTTCAATTACACAATTACAAGACACAAACCCTGCATATTTAGGCTGGGTTCTTCTCTCAAACTGAAAACACTTTTTGCATGCGCCTTCACTAGAATGATTTGGATTATTTTAATCCTAATCTCTAAGAAACAAAAGGTAAAAGGTAACTGTTAA
>KN494706.1:817-22989 GCA_000787155.1 Scartelaos histophorus | reverse complement strand
CTTTCCCTGATATGTTCCCCATGTGTTGTAATTGTGATCACTGAGTCAATCAAGTTAGTTTTATATACTGTACATACAACAGTCTTTCACCCCCTTAAAACAGTTAAAACCTTCTGATTTCCATGTCTTAATTTGCCTTGCCTATACACACTAGCTTTATTACCCAAGTAAAAGTTACATTTTTCTTAACAGCCGATCCTGACACCTTTACATGCAGAAAATATTGTCGAATGATTTATTTATGGTTACCGGCTGAACTTACAGATTTACTTTTTCTAATCAAAGTTAAGCGGATGGCTATCAAAGTGAGTAAGCACGTGGTTTTCGAACACCTTCTGATCACAGTCCAGCGGGAACTGCTCGCTGCACATGGGGCAGATTTTCCAGTGGCTTTCGACGTGCTCCTCAAACTTGCTCTGATCGTAGTTGGGCGGGAAGATGACCTCGCACAGTGGACAGCGTTTCATGTCCATGCTACAAAGATACATTATTAATAAATTATTACATAAAAGAAGTGAAATGTAAGTGAACCAGGGCTGTGCAAATTTTAATCAATATCAAGTTTATGTAATTTTTATCAATGTTCTGATTGTCTATATCAAATTTAAGTCGTCTACAACAAATCCTGCTGCTCTTAACCCCAAACACATTTACTCATTTCCTTTGTGGATCAATAAAGTTTTGGTCTGATATATTCACACAAGCACTCTGGTGAGGATTTAAAGTGACAGTAGTAGTGATATTCCACAGTTCTGTAGATGAAAGGTCCCTCCACATGTGTAACTAGTATAATAAAAAGCATCTGTCTTATTCAGAGTGGGTGGTCGGTGGTCCCAGTGCAGAGCTGTGCACCAAAACAAACACTTAACACATGTTACAATGCACAGGTTTAGTCACTGAGGGCTGCAGCAAACTGAGATGGCATTTATGAGAGCGTAGGGTGTTACCTGGAATCAAAGCAGAAGGCAGTTTGTCCATCGTTTGTAAAGGGGCTGGGTGTTTCGGCTGCTGCGGGCGGTTCATTGGTATTACCCTAAAAATAGGAGCCATTATGATGAATGCCAACATTTACAGACAAAGAAGGGTGTGTTAACGTTTTATAAAGGTTTTTGGGTGTACATTGTTGTTGTTGTTCTGCTTTTCTGCTGAATCGTCAGGTCCCTCTGGGCGGCTGGGGTTGCGGGTTGGCTGAATACACACCACATTGCTGTCCCAAGAGGGTGGTCCCACAGGGGGCAGTCTAAGTAGTTGGTCATCGGAGAACTCCTCATCTGCCTCATCTAGAGAAGATCATAATAATGGAAAATGTCATGCGAAGTAGCCCTGGAAAAGTATCTAATCGCATTTTTTTTTTTTTTTTCATGACAGATTCATAATTTGATGCACGATGTAACTTTTCTCATGAAGGCTCCAGCAGATCCATGCAGATGCTTTTCTTTTGTCTAGAATGTTCCTTTAGACAATGACATTACAGGACAGATCGGTGGAGGGGTGACCCCACCCACAGTTAAGAATGCATGTTTTTCAGTGGAATTTATGAGCAATAAAAACACATCAAGTGCAAAATGCAAAATAAATGTAATGCCCTACTGCGGATATTTTTCACTCAAAAGAATAACATTAATGGAGACAACAAATTAGTGGAGCCTCTATCAGATAAGTTGAATAGTGCACCTTTAATCAATTAAAAACATATCATTTGTTTTACTGCAGACAAACAGGAGCATTAACACAAGAGACCTAGATAATTGCAACCTTTGTCCTCTGCACAATTAAGATTGCGATTAATCTTGCAGCTCTTGAGCAAAGTTATTCACAAAAGAAGAATTATACAAAAAGACACATGCCTTTTGGGTCTGAGGCAGAGTAGGGGTTGCCAAAGTGCAGCTTGCTGGGGCTCTGTGATACCAGCAGAGGCGTGGGGGCATCTTGGGCATAAGGGACTGGGTACTGAAGGAATAAAGGCACTCCGGACTGCATGTTTTCTGCATTGGATTTCTCACCAGCTGTCTGATCCACCTTTTTGGAGCTGCTGCTTTTATCCTGAAAAATAAAACAGTAACATACAACTTAACATGCAATTCTTTCAATATAACATCTTTCATGCAGTAATTGTTATTACTCCAATTAATAACAAAAATGGTGCATCAAAATATATATTAAATATATATATATGTGGGTACCCCCACAAAAAGTCTGATATACACTTGAACATGACTCACATGCATGTCCTCTATTTTATCATAGTTTATATTTTAAATATTCATTAATCAATAATTATTAATTATTGTCAGTTGTTTTATGTTGTTCCATACTGCTGAAGCACATTCCAATGACAATAGCATGAAAGCATTTATAAAACATAAATCACAGTTTCAGGATTTCATTATGAACCAGATATTTTTTCCATAATCAAGTAGCCCTATGCTTTATATAAACATAAGTTATAGGAAATAGGAAGTACACAAATACTACTTTCAGCCACACAACAGCCCTGAAGTCCTGACGCTGCTTTTACACACGCAGTTTAATTAACACCAAAACGGCTCATTTTCAAAGAGAATGAAGTGTTGTGTTTAAGTGATGTGAACTGCAGACGCCAATTTAATTTGCAGTCTGAACCTCAAATTGGGTCATTCTGCTCGTCTTAGCTGTACCAGTATTACCTCCAAGCAACAGTTTAGGTCCCAAAAAACCTTAGTGTGGTTCAAAGTAATGTAATGGAAAAACAGAACTCATTTACTTTGCTTCTTCAATTAAAGGCACATTAAAAAGCCTGAGTGGTAGTTGCAAAATGGCTCTGAATTGCAGTTTTTGTGTGAATGAAGTCTATAAAACCAGAAAATGAAAGCTGTCACAAACCCCCTCTGGTTTTTCCTTTGCTCTCACAACAAGCGCTAGTGCATCTTTCAGTTCCTTCAGCTCACGGCCCTTTTCAGCAACCTGGCTCTGGGAAAACAGAAGAAATAATAAGAATGAAGGCCCTATTGATGATGAAACTGCCCTAAATAAATAAAAAGAAAATACTCACTTTGTGACATTTCTGATAAACAGTGCAATTTATGTTTTAATAGCAAGATTCTGTTCAAAGATCAAACTAGTTCAGGAGCATTAAGTTTTGAGAGAAAACTAAAATATGACCTGATAAAGTAATAGAAGATTTCCTTGTGTGCCAGAACTTGTTTTTAAGGTTGGTCGGTTTTATAGATAATGAGACAAGAGATTCAATTGTTTACAGAAAAAAATATGTTACTTTAATAACTGGAGCCTTTACAACCAGTCAAATTATAATTTCAATTAGTTTGAGATAAATCTTGCAGCCCGAAAAATGCTTGCAAACATAAAAAGCGTAATTTTGAGTAAATGATCAAAGTAAAATAACCTGTTTTAATTTCTACCAGGCACAAAGCAAATATCCGCCTGATCTGAGCCAAGTGTAGCATTAACAAAGCAACTAGAGACAATACTCCAGAGCCAAACCATACTTCTGTCCGGACTCTGACATAAACAGCAGTAAAAAGTCATCCCCAGATACTCCCGCCTATAAACAACAGAGTGACTGTGCTCCAAAGCAAAGACCATCAAACGCTCGTTCTGAGAGCTAAAACAGTCTTAGGGTCTGTTGTGCTTTACACTTAAAACAAAAGCTTTGCTGGCATCTGGCAATCTCAAATATTCACCTTGTAGCGGTCCTCCTCTGCCGCCAACTGAAGTTTCAGGTTTTCATTGATCTTCACTTGTTCCTTAAATTTCACTTCCATCTTTGTAAGCTCATCAGCATACATACAGCTCCGCTCTTTTTCCTCCTGCAAAACCAACAAACAAATAACAAATTAGGTCAAGAAAATTATTTTGAACACACAATTTTGCAAAAGCTTCAGAAGGAATGGCCATTGACACGTACAATATTTGTTTTATTCTAGAGAAGTAAATTGTCTTTTGAAAGGATGTACTTTTGGAAATTTGTATAATTCAACTTCATCAAAAAAGAACCTAGTACACTAATCTTGTCACTATACAGTTTTTTTGCAAGTAAGTACAGAAAGACGACAGTAGATAAATTAAAGTAACACTGCCATAAAATATGTTTACCATCAACATCTGCTTGCACTTCCTGTACTTGTCATTCCTATCAGATGCCTCTCTGCTTATCCCCTTCAGTTTTTCTTGGATGATGGCCTCCAGCATAGGATCTGCCGAACCAGGACTGCCTGTTAATGCAAAAAAAATATTAGAAAATAATTAGCCACAAATAAAAGGGAAACATTACAAGTGAATAAGACAAAAAGTATCAAGATTCAGGCACCTGGGACAGATGTGTCTGGGCTCACAGGCGGTGGAATTGTTGTTGCCTCTTGTGCTGAGCTTTTCTTCAGCTCCTACAGAATCCAAAGAGCGCATTAAATTTACTGTGGAAGACACAGCTACAACTACACATTTTAATGCTGCTGCTTATAGATGTGCAAGGTGAAGTTATAGCTGCCTGTCTTATAATCACTATACTAACACACGGATTATCATTCTTAAATTTTCCGTAAATACGTCCGTGGGACAAGTGGTCTTCAGTAATGCCGTTGCTCAACATATCTCATTATTTTTTCTGTGGCAATATATTAGTCATTAAAATGTGCTATAATGATAACTCTTTGTGTATGGTGTCACCAGTAAATTTTAGGTACATACTCCTTGTTGGTCTGAAAGCCGAAGCACTTGTTTCTGCAGTCGTTGGCATTCCTTGTACTTCTCCTTGTAGTGCTCAGCAGCCATGTGCAGTCGCAGCTTCAGGTCCTCCACCTCTCTCTGGAGCTCGGCCACGACAGCTGGGTCTGCGGTGTCCTCCTCAGCTTTGGCCTGCTGCTTGTGTGACAAGATTCATTTGTTTTTTCATCGTGTAAATACAGGTCACAATATAATCATGAGGATTTTACAAGGCAAATCGTGTTTTATAGTCACTTTTTGTTGGGCTGTTTGTGTCACTTTTCATTAAAAATGTTTGATTTGTTAACAAATAAGAGAAATGCCCCTCTATTAGGCAATGTGAATGAAAGATAAAATAAGGGTGACCATATTTTGGCAGTTTATAATTGTGAATCTAAAGAAACTAGAACGTGACACTGTGACATTCCTACCCTGTTCCTACAAATGGTGTTAAAGTAATTAATTAAAAACTGAATCAAAAATTCATAAAAGCAAGATTTTTTTTGAGTTAAATAATTACCTTTTTAGAATAATAGGAGTAAAAATAATGGATGAAAAAAGGTAACAAAAATAACTAAATCTGGACTAGATAAAGACTGAAATGGAACCAAATTGAAACAAGTGTGAACACAGTTTTAATATAATTATTCCTTACTGCCTCCTGCTTGATTTCTGCCTTCAGCTGCTCCACCAGGCGCTCCAAGCAGACACATTTGGCCTGGACCTCTGTTTTGGCCTGACGTAAGGTGTCCACCTCTACCTTTAAGTGGTAGAGTTCAGACATGGTGCGGTCCCGGGCACTTGAGGCATCTCTCAACTCAGCCGCCAGCAAAGTGGACTGCTGCTGATTGGCCAAGAGCTGGTCTTCCTTCTGTCGCAGCTGCTCCTTCAGGGCTTTCACGTCACTCTAAAGGAAACAATATTCTATCATAAATATGACACAGTGGGATTTCTAAAACCGTTCTAGTCCAACTACCGTGGTAACAGTATGGAAATGGTTGTATTACACTTGCATTTCACAATTCAGTGATTTACTTTACTTTTCAGTGATTTAATTTACTTCAGGTATGGGTATGAAATAATCATATTATTGTCAAAAAAAATTTAGTTACCATGCATTTCCATCCCATTATTATACTGTTACTGTGCTTTCACTATTTCACATGGCACAGAAAATTGCTATGACAATGGTGCTAACTTAACAATTTAAAACCGCAGAAAATTCCTTAAAATGGCGCTGATAAACGGGAGGTTATATAAGTAGCATTTCTCTCATACCAGTGGTGGGACTTTAGCCAAAATTTCTCTGTACTGCTTCTCTTTCTCAGCGAGGCAGGCCTGAAGTCGCCCCACTTCCTCTTTGAACTGGGCAATGGTGTTTTCCTTGTTTACATCCACTGACTTCAACATTTGCAGCTCTGCACTCATTTTAGTGTTCTCCAGCTCCCGATTTTTTAGGTGAATCTGTTTTACACAAACACATAGTCAGGCATGGAGTCCTAATGCAAGACTGTAAAAACTGGACTGTAATTATTATTGTTTTTGATTATTATGGCACATAAATAAATTAAGTGTACCTTGTAAAGCTCCTTTTCATCCCGTTCATTCTTAAGATGTGATTCCAGTCCATCCTTCTCTGTTGTAAGTTTCTTCACTCTGTCTCTGAGACTAAAACATATTAAACATTAATAATTATCGCAATGGCTATACAATAATATATGGGTCTTCTCATTTCAACTTACTTGTCCAGTTCAGTTTCTTTTTGCAAGCCCTTTTGCGTAACTCCGATCAAATCTTCTTCCAGCTGAATAACTCTGGACGTGGCCTCCTCAAGTCTTCTCTTTACTTCGTCTTTCTCTTCCTGCAAGGCCTGGGCGGAATTTTGGATGTCCTTGAGGATAAAATAAACATGGCAGTGAACAAAAGAAAAATTTTTAGCAGTACACAAAAATACTGATTCACTCTCAAGTAAATATTGTTTTCCTTTGCTTTCAGTTAGGGCAACAGAATTATAAATAATTTTACAATTAATTTATAAAAATGTATTGTGTATTCACATATATCTATGTATTCTGACAATGCCCTTGGTCTTGACTCTTTAACATCTGTCCAGGGGCAACACATGAAAAATAACCATTTAGGCTAGTAAATAAATACAATAAATGAAGTCTCCTTCCATTATCAAAATATTTATTACAGGCCTCAAAAACAAATCTGAGTAACTTGTTTTCTGTATAACATAGTCAAAAAGGCTACACTGAATTTTATGGGTCACTTAGGATCCTGGTTTAGTCATGTAGACATGGTAGTAGACATGGTTCAGTCCTGTTCTAGACCTGGTTTTGGGTCTGATCCTGGTTTAGTCTTTAGAAAGCTTAAATAAAGTGTATATGTAGGCTTCAGTCTGCCACTAGGGGGTGCTGAGAGACTATTTCCATATATGTACATTTTTGCACTAAAAACAGCCGATATAATTTAATATGAGCACTGATCCCTGTTCTCACCTGGTTCTCTCTCTTGAGCTGAGCATAACTCTCCTTCTCGTGTTCACACTCTTTGAGCAGAGCCTCTTTCTCCGTCTCCAGCTGGTCCTTCTGTTTCTGCAGTACTGTCATGTTTTTGATCAGCTCGTCCTTCTCCCTCTGCACCTCCTCCATCTTTTGCTGTACCAAAAAAATAGTTGTAATATGAATATACATTTCACAAACGTTATGACAAGATTTTTTTAGAATTGCAAATAAAGATAGCATTATTTATATCTATCCAAAATAATCAAGGCTTGACTTATTTGTTCACTGTCCACTGTGGTTTCATTCTTTTGAGGTAAAATTGATTTTATGGACAGAAACCAGTAATATCTTATGAGAAGTATAAGAAGTAAACATTGGGAGGATTCTGTGTGAAATTCAACAAGCAGTTACATTTTTCAATCTATTCAAGTGGCTAGTTGGACTTAACTCAAACCTACCATTTCACAAGTTGAATGTAATACATACTATTTCCTGAATATAACGGAGTGTATACCTCCAAGAATCCAGCTTTAGTGGTGACGACCAGGATGTCGGAATTGCATTCATCCTCCACGGTGAGAAGCTCTTCTTCTGTGGGGCTGTTGGCGCGGAACTGGAACGGTGTGCTAGCCCCCCGGATCTCGCCTTTGTGCGTCACGTAACAGAACTGGTAAAACTCTCCATCGTCGTTGGGCACATAATATCCTGCAAGAAAACAAAGCAGGCTATAATCTAAAAGGAAATATACAACACAAATTATTCTGACCTTTTAAGCTAATCACGTCACAAGGGTACATAAAAAGCACAGAAACTACAAGCCAACAACATAAATTGTTACTCATTAGCACACGAAAACTGATTTTTGAACCAGCATAGAGCTAAATTGTAATTTCCACCAACATTCCCTGATTTATTAATTTATGCTCTTGAGCCACTTTTCAGTATATGAGAGGAAATAAAAACCCAGCTCAAAATGTCATAAACACCAACATAAAATAAAATGGGGAAGATTTTCATTTGATTTTTTCTCCCTGATGCAGTATAAAATGTTTAACAAGCCTCCGAGTGATCCTCTGACATGCGGTTATTAAAAGGTGTCAAAGTTAAATAAAACTATGGTATGATCTTACCCTGAAAGACCACGGTTCTGTTAACTGCGGTGCCTTCCACATAGTTCTCCGGCAGAGGCGACCACAAGAATGTGTAATAGTCCCTCGCGGTGCTCCAGCCGACCTGCGAGACAGAGGCACAGATTCAGACACTCTCACCACAGATACATAAGAAAATAAAGAATAAGGATTAAGAAGGCTTTAGTTTAACAATATTATCCATGACAAATATTCATTTCATATGGCACATTCATTTATATTCACTTACTTATGTTTTACTTATCTGCTGATTTAATTTGAACTGAGACCACAGAGGAAATAAAAACTTTATTTTTTTAATAATACAATATATAGATTAATAGATAGATAAATTATGGAGGGCCACTACGCTTTACTATAAATTGTTTATTGGTTTCCATTTTCTACTATATTTTTACTTACTTATTTGTATTTTATTATGATTAACATTAGGTCCAAGTACATGCTTGTATTTATGTATTTATTTATTATGTATTATGTATTGTTTTAAATTATTAATTAATGTAATTGTTTTAATTATGTGTGTAATTATTTTATTATTTATTAAATTATTTTGGTTTTATTTGTTTTTTGTTTTTAACTGGCTAAAATATTTAATAATCAGATCTCATTTATTACACGTTGATTAATAATCCCTTTTAAAAAACATCTTCTTAAATGCAAACAAAAATACCAATGGGATTTTCGTACACAATTTATGACCTTTTGCTCATGTGGTTCTTCAACATGTCTCATTGAGGAAACCGAGCTACAACTCAAGTTTTACAGGAAGAGCAAAATAGGTGAAAATTTTATACATAGGCAACTTGAAAATGAAAACCGAAATGTAATTATATGTATTTTATGTGTTGTTAACTGATGGGTGATGGAGGGGGAGTACAGAAAATACATCTATAACTTGGGCCTAGTGCCATAAAACTGTCAAACTAAATCAAAGTCAAGTGGAGCTGGCTGGTGTTCAGTGCGCACAGGCAAACACAAGTATCCACAACACTCCCCGTCCACAGCAGCTTCACAAGCAACTGCTCCTACAATAGACGGTGTGTAATCCTGTCACCATAACTAATATATCTCTGTGTAAGTATTGGGAATGGATATATTAACTTTATGACAACTAGGCCTTTAATAAATAGGAAAAAAATAAATTTAAAAAATCATGTTAATATGTATCAAAACTGTTTTAGACTCGGTAGTTATGGTTGGGAAATAATTAAGTAGTTAAGCCGTATTCACTCTTAAGAAACTCTTTGTTCATTATGAAGTCTTTCTTCATGTTTAAATAAAAGGTGTAGTGATCGTGTGATTTTTTTTAATCACAAAGGTATATAAAGATTTTTTTGGCCGATCTTATATATTTTTAGTGTCAATTTTTAACTCAATATTTCATTTGCACTCGTAGTCCAAAATTTTAAAAGCTGTAGAAGACTATGTAAATGTTTGATTGTGCTGTTTTATTGCAGCTAATGTTTCATATTTTATTTATGACATGGTTCAATTAGAAAAGCGTCTACTGGGATGATTTTGCTTTCCTGTTATTGTGTCAATGGCATTATGTGGTTTCAGTATTATTGTGATATTTTATGTAGCAACATATACTTCAGATTGTTTCATTGTGATAAGTCTATTAAGCAGTTTAGTGCAGAAATTCGCCACACGTTATTATTTCTATATTCATTAAAAGTTTTCCACACTAAATTGGGAGTGTTGGGAATAAAGAGACAACCAACTGCCCCCTATGAGGTTCCAGTCTAAAGCCGTTAGCCACAGGAAGCAATTAAAACATGCACCTAGTTAGTAAGTGTCATTAGTGAGAGCTCGCCTTCACCAGTCCACTCGTTAAAGGCGCTGAGGGGGTGTGGAGCGGAGGAAGAGGAGAGGAGCTCTTTCACATAGTTAAAACCTCTGGAAACCCATGTGTTCGGAGGAGTGGCATTAAGAACTGACAGATCACAACAAGCTCTTCAAGTGCACTTCCTGCCCAAAATAGAGCCTGGTGGACAATATAATTATTCATGTTATCGTGAATGTTGTTTTGAAAATATGCAAAATTTTAATTTGAATCAGTTGTTGATGTTGACGTTGTTGAAAATAACATCTCAAAATACTGAAAATGAGTGATATTAATATTAGAGATATTAATATCTCTATACTAGATAAAGAGAGATATTAATTTTGTCATTATCACCTCTAACCTGGATAACCCAGGACTGTGACAATGTTTTGAAAGTAACTGCTCTGCTTCAGGCAAATAACAATTATGTCAGGAATTTAGGTTGTTGTAGAGAAAAACACAAAAACATTGCTCATGAAATTATGATTAGATACTGCAAAATTTGTTATAAAATGGTCTGTTTAAAAAAGAGCCAAAGGTTCACTTTACTTAGACCCAGAGCTCACTGTATTAAATCACATATGGACATTGCCTCTGTGCCTATAGAATTATTTTAAAAGATTACTTAGATTAATTTTAGTCCTATCGCACTCCCCTTGTTTATTTACCTACATTAGCTCATTGTAACAACACAGGACTTGGCAGCACTAAACGATTCATTCTCCCAGCGCTGTTAGGAATGTTTGCATAATTTATGGTACAACAGACAGACTGTACTTCTCTACACTTAAGGCATTGAATACAGAAGGAATATGAAGCTGTGAGGTGCCACTTCATGCCTCCCTGTAGGCTATAAACAGAGCGCTATGTTGTTCATCCACAACAATGTGCTGGATACGAAGTGCCAACAACCTCGAGACATGAGCCCACTTTCAGCTGCCTGATATGACCTTCACACTCTGTACACAATTTATGCCCAGGCCTTACAGGATTCAATACGCCACAGTTTCAAGTTTTTCTTTTACACAATCAAGGACTCATACGCTAAAACTTATTGATTTTTATTTCTGTCCAATTATCTTTACTCTAGCTTCACAAGGTCAAATATTTTCAAATTGAAAAATGGAGAAATTAGATAACCCCATAATTAGAGCTGGTTATTGCTGTGTATTTACTTGCACAGAACATACAAAATCTGATTCCAAATGATAGTTTATGGTTTATGAATAGGTTTTAAGAGTCAAAGAACATATATTTCTTAACTACACTTTTTGTCTTGTCTGTAATATTTCTCTTTGCATCATCAGTTTGCCACATTGTTGTACTAACAAATGCACAGATGTGAAAAATCAAAAAAGAAACTGATCACTACACACAAAATGAAAATGCTGTGTTGATAATTAAGCCTCCACAAATCAGGTAATGATCAAATCTTGTAGTGTATCTAAAGTTAGATATTGTGGCATCTCTACCTCTGATCCCTTGGCAAAGCTCCACACAGGCTGTAAATTCTGATACATCTAATAAACTGTTTTAGAAACCATTTAGGTTTTATTAGTTGTTTTATTGTTAGAATTTTGAACTAAGTGCATATTTTAAAAATGCCCAAGGGATTATATCACTTGGGAGAACATTGAAAAATGAACTGGTAAACAAACTGGATGAATAGGATGCTATTCGGGGGTCAAACAGGGTCAGCAGATTCATAGATTAATTCATTCACAAAGCAATTCTGATGTGATTCAATGTGATATCTGCCCATCCTAATTAAAACATACAACACATGATACAGCACATTGCATTAGCATTTAACAACTGAATATTAGAACTAAACAAAAGTGTTTAAATACTATAATTACCTTAAAGATGCCGACCCAGTCCTTGGGGTGTGGTTTGATAAACTGTGTGAGTGTATAGTGACACTCCAGGGCTGCGTGGGGCAGATAACTCTTGCCCACATTTTGGAAGATCACATGGGCGAAATTTGAGGTGTCCATGTTGTTACCAATCAAAGGTCTGTCTGAGAACAGGGCCATGAATCACTCAGCAGCCGCTACAAAGGAAAACATTTCACAGATTAGGCAAATAACTATTTCTTTTCTCAATTCAAGATTGTTTCTTAGATGCTGCACAAATACAATTCACACTTACACTTCACTGTAAAAGGATAATAGTCAAATATTTTCAGCACGATGCAAGGACTTTTTGAACAAGGTGTGAACTGTAAATGCAGCTTTCGTCTTCAAAAAAAGTTATGTAGCTGATGTTATTGTTTAGTAACTACAACAACGACGTGAGGCCTAAAGTGATTAAGTGTTGGAGCTAAGTTAGCACAGTGGCTAACAATGTCCACGTTCTTTACAACACAGTAATATGCAGTGTAACCAAAGAGGTGCCTGTGTAGTCTAATTAAAGATTACAATTATATAGATAACATAATAATGACATTAAGATCCATTTGTTGTTTTAATAAGGTAAAACAGTCCCGAAGTGCAAAAGCTAATTTAATCTAATGACAAGGTTAGCCACCGTAGGTAGGCTAGGCTAAGCTTTGTGTCGCTCAAAACATGTGTCGGAGCAGCAAATTGTCTTAAACTGGCGTGTTAAGTAAGACATCAATATAAATAAAGTTCAAACATACCAAGATGCCATGTTAAGGTGCAGTCACAATCCAAATGTGTAATAAAACAGTTGTTGACGCAGTTCAGTGCTTTCCCTTCCCCTCTTCCTGTAATAATAACAACAATGCGTCACTTCCGGGAGGGGGTGCGTGTGGGAATCCCGCATGATCCCACTCGGTTTTTCTGATTTTGCTCACATCATTTTGCGGCGGATAAAATATTGCCACGTGTCCCCATTAAAAAAAAAAAATGTGATACTGAAGTGTGGCCATGCCTTTGAAGTAAAAAGGTCAAATATCTGAAGCAAATGAAGTCTATCTGAACTATATCTAAGAAAGACGCATTTAGTTTTATGTATTCAAATGTATTTGGGTCATCTGAATGGCATACATTTCTGTTTTATAATTATGAATTCTTAATCGACTTTATTATAGTCTGTTTAGATGCTGCGTAAACTTGACGCACCATTAACCAAGCATATATATCCAATCACACACAAGGCAGGAAGTACTAGTAAAAATATACAATGTTCCAGCTCTTATCCTGAATCTATTCATCGATCTATTGTATTAAATGTCACCAAATCGGAACAGCACCACCCCTCGGTCCTATTTGCTGGGGCGGAGGGTTGATCGCGGAGAGTCTGGACACGTGATTGGACGACACGCTTGTCTTTCACGTACGTAACCCTGCGTCATGTATAAGGTCAAGAGAAAAGAAGCATGGCCGCTGTGTTGAGAGGTGCTCGGTATTTGGTCGGAGGCTGCTCCAAAAATGTTACTTTTGCATTTGGTAAGGGGCTAAATGAGTTACTTATCATGAAAGACACAACTTACGATGCAGCTTGTGTTAAGGTTGCGTGATTTAATCTCCTCTGCGGCAGTAAAAAATTGATTTGCTATTGCTGGCAGGGTACTACTGTCAGAGGAGAAGTTTGGGGTGATCGCTGTCAATGGTTTTATTGGTCCTGCAGATCACTGTCCAAATTTGTCTACCTTTGCAATAGAACAAAGTGTTACTTGCAAAAGTCTTACTACTGCTTGAACGCTTCCTTGGCGTCATTAAATGATTAAGAAAAGACATTTGTGTATTACTAATGAGCAACAAAATCAATCTCCCCTAAATGGAAACCGATTTTGTGTTATGTCCATTACGGTCTCTTGGTATGTTTCTCTGTATAACGTATAATCATTTGTACTTTCTTTAGCATCTACCAGGTCCATGGCCTCAAAGACACAAGTGGGCTTTATTGGGCTGGGAAACATGGGAAATCCCATGGCAAAGAATCTGCTGAAACATGGATATCCAGTTATTGCTACAGATGTATTTCCAGAGTCTTGCAAAGAAGTGCAAGAGCTGGGTGCACAGGTATGTTAGCCATTTGTGTATATTTATATTTAACTGTAACGCTTTTAATACATTTATTTCATTATAATTTACCACGATTTCATCTGATTTGTTTCTCAGATTGTGGATAATCCTGCTGAGGTAGCAGACAAGGCTGACCGTATTATCACAATGCTCCCCTCCAGTCCAAACGTCATAGATGTGTACACTGGACCCAATGGCATTCTTAAGTACATGTCTCCTTTCAGCATTCTCAATCCTAAAAGCACTAGGGCTGCACAATTTTATAGAAAACTTTCTGAAAAAGTATTACAGTTATGATTAAAACTGTGCACATTAACGTCTAGGGCCATAACACTTAAAATAATACAAGACAAAATATTATGTAATTTTATGGACATCTTGCCTGACTTATATTTTCATTGTTGCTTCAAAGTTGTCGTTTATTTGACTTCTTAATTGCAACAATTAAAATTGCATCATTAATAATAATTGTCCGGCCCTTCTTTTAATTGACAATTTAAATATTTGATGTGTGTGATATCCTGTCTACTGTTTTATAGAAAAGTGAAGAAGGGTTCATTACTCATAGACTCCAGCACCATTGACCCAGCAGTTTCAAAAGAAATTGCAGCAGCAGCAGAAAAGATGGGGGCTGTTTTGATGGATGCACCAGTGTCTGGAGGTAATTTGTTTTTGTTTTATTTACGCTGCCACTGAAGGCTAAATGCATACCTGTATTGTGGGTACCAGAAATTAGTTAAGTCTAAATGCACACAATGCCAGGTCTTTTTGTTATGAAGGACATATGACTTAAAACCAAAATACATTTCAAATTATTGCACATTTTGAAGTAGGCCATACAAAATGGCTGTCACTCTTTGCTTTCTATTGCTGCTAAATAATGAATGCCCTTAAATCAATTTTAAGTGTCATTGGTTTGTTAAAAATATTTTACCATTGTAGTGCAATGCATGGCGCTTCACCTTGAACTTGGCCACATGTTTAAACAGTGCAGATTAATTATTGCTATTTGCTTTGCCAACATGACTGCAAGTTACTTTTTACTCTAGGCCTGTCACAATTTAATAGAATACTGTGCATTTGTAGGTCACTGTTTAAACCTGAAAGCAGAACTTACTAGTCAAATATTGAAACATTTAGTATGAACATTGGCATGGGAAAGAAGATGTAAAGAAATGTTGATTACTGCATATTCACTTTTAGGCGCATTAGTTTTATTAGAGTACCTATAGAGATTTGAGACTAAACAAGCTCAACACACAAGGGGTGACAAACGACAAACCAGAGAAACACAAAAGAGTGACATGGATCATAAAACCACACGTGTTTTTGGTATATTCCGGTTGTTGTTTTTTCATAAAATACAAAGCATGACACAACATGTTTTCCTTCATTTTGATTCTGCATTTGTCTGTAGTTTCATGTCATGTTCTTTGACTTGCTGTAGCGTAGACAACAGTGACTACAAAAATCTCAGAGCGAATTGTGAGGACACTGCCCCAGTGTGATGTGCCTTTTCATAAACGGTATATAGAGCAAAACTGAAGAAATGGATTAGGATTCAAATAGATGTTCTACATTTTATAACATGTTTTGGGTCCTTCCTTCCCTTATTCATAGAATTATAAGCGCTGATGAACTAAGACATCTGTAGACCTGCAGTGTTGCATTTTGTCACATTTCTCTCTACCATAGACCGTATATATGAATGGACATAGCTAACGTGTTAGCCGCCATGTGCCAAATGGGAAGTCCGACAGGAGGCTCTTCGGGCTCCTTCTGACCCTGGCTCCCATTGACTTACATTAGGATCTTGTCGCTCTTCTCTCTGTACCTGCAACAGTGATCCTTGTCATCTTGGTCTTAAAATGTTCTTAACTCGCTCTACATGATCATTGTACATTCATCTATTCATCTACCTGATTTTTTTTCTAGCTGATTCGCTCCTCTAACCGTTAGCATCGCGAGCCTCATTTGAGCAGCGCTGAACGTCGACGTCACACTTGCTTAGTACACTTTTTTTATACAGTCTATGCTCTCCACATTTCAGTTCTGTGGTCTATAACAGCATCTGTCCACAGTGTGAGGCTCAAACTCGCGGACAGTGCACATTAGAGCAGGAGAGTAGAGACCTGGGGCTCCACTGAGAACCACTGGCATATTATTTGAACGTGACATGTAGCATGATTGCACTTAACTCCAGCCAGGTTAACTCCAACTAAGCATAAGTGTTAGATTAGAACTGGTTTAGATGTTAGATAGTGTTAGTGTTAGATATATATGTTGGTGGGAGCATCAGAAATCTTGTCCAGGGTGTTAAAAGCGTTAGAACGAGCATTGAAATATAAGGGAAAATGTAAACTTTGCTTTGATTTATTTTAAGTTTCATATATTGCACAGTTTAATTTCTAGAAATGTAAGTGAAAAAAGAAGAGAACAAAGTTACAAACGTGGTTCCTTGAATCCCAGATGAGCACCAGAGGACGTGCTTTGAATGATTCCCGTGCCCATGCCTGGGACCCATTCCTCTGACTCATTCCTCCTTAATCACCAATAAATGTGGTACTTAATCACAAGATTCCATGAAATATATTCAGCCATATCACTAGTCTGAAACGTAAACTGAAATTTAAATCTTAGTCCAAGTAAGTCTCATTATGAATTTCACGCTTTATTTTCTGATTTTTTTAAACATTGTAGTAGTAGTCACTGACATTATTGTCTTGTTATTGACGTACAATTCTTTTTTTTTTCCCCACTGTAGTAGACCTTTCAATATTTTGTCTAATCTGCTAATGTATTGTGTTACCTTTGTTTTGGACTTTTGTAAACTATCAACTTAATGCGGAGCAATTTAAGAAAAGCAAAGATTCCAAATTTAAACTTGACTTATTCCAGTTTCTTGCCTCCTGTGTGGGATTGTAATTAACATACATTTCCAGGTGTGGGAGCTGCCAGTTCGGGGAAGTTGACTTTTATGGTAGGAGGAGCTGAAGAAGAATTTACTGCTGCCAAGGAGTTACTCAGCTGCATGGGAGCTAATGTGGTATACTGTGGTCAGGTTGGGACTGGACAGGTATGACCACATAGTCGACCTCAACACATTAAGAGAATGGACTATACGCTTGCTTATTAACACAGCTTCAATGCATTTTCTCTATAGGCAGCAAAAATATGTAACAATATGCTTTTGGCCATTGGAATGATTGGTACATCAGAAACTATGAATCTTGGAATCAGGTACAGAGATTATATTTGTTTCTTGTTTGATTTTAGGAAATAACAAAGTATGGTGCACTGTTTTTACTTCCAGACTTGGTCTTGATCCCAAACTTTTGGCTAAGATCCTCAACATGAGTTCAGGCCGTTGCTGGTCGAGTGACACATACAACCCAGTGCCTGGAGTAATGGAGGGCGTCCCATCTGGAAACAACTATCAGGGCGGCTTTGGCACCCAGCTCATGGCTAAGGTTTGGAGTAAAAAAAATCAAAAGTACACAGCGAATATGGAAAAAAGGCACACTATGAAACTTTTCTGAGATGACTATTGAATTGTCTAAAATGTTCCACATTATGGTATTAAACTTATCTTAGATGCATTTATTAGCTTATTTTTAGTGCCCAAAGATACGTTGAAAAAACAGAATTTTTACCACAGATCTGACCTGTAACTTTGCCTGCTACTCTCCATAGTGATAGATAAGTTTAATGTCATTCTGTGTAACATTCCAATTAAAGCGGTAACGTCCACAAAGACAAGCAGGTGGTGGACTTTCCACCACAGAATTTGTCCCCCTTTAAAAAAATATAGTTTGGTTTTTTGTGACCTTTTATTCCAGCAAACCAGTTTTAATATGTTGTATACTTTTTGTGATATTGTCTATATTGTTGTTTGCTGTTTTCTTTCAGGATCTGGGACTGGCTCAGAACACAGCCACAAACACAAGGACTCCAGTGCCTCTGGGCTCACTGGCTCATCAGATCTACCGTATGATGTGTGCACGTGGCTATGCCAGTAAAGACTTTTCCTCCGTGTTTCAGTTTCTGCGTGAAGAAGAGGGGCAGTAAGGGGACTCTGCACCGTCCAAAGCCTAACCAGGCCCAGGACACATGTAGCCGGGCTCAAGGACTTTAGAAAAAATGAAGTGGTGCTGTTTTTTCAGCATGTGAACACTTCCATGCAAGTCATGTTTTTTATGAAATTACCTTTAAAATTCAACACTCCTTTGTAGAAAGTGCAGGGCAGATATTGGCTATTTGGAGAAATTTTGGAAGAGCCACAACACAAGAAGTGCAAACAAGTGTGCTGAGAATCTTTTTTGCAATTGTGTCATTGTGGTGTCCACATATTTATCAGATTATTTAGATTTTTTTTCTTTTAACTCCAATGTCACTAGGAATGTTACAATGAAATTAAGTGTTTATTCTTCTTAATAGAAAATGAATACCTAAATAAAACTCTTTTGCAGACTTAATCTTCCACATTCATTTTATTCTATCTGTCATGTTCAGCCTTGCAGTTAAAGTTTAATTTGTAAATTATTTAGATTAAATTCCAAAACTATTGTCCTTTTTTTTTTTTGTGCTTTTTTTTGGCCTGTCTAGTCTCTGCTCTGCCTCAGATTTGGAGGAAGCAGCATGTTTCTGATCAAGAGCCCCAAGAGCCACTGAGGGGCCAAGGTGCTACGGGTCATGCGATCACAAGACAAAGCCATAAAAAGTCCATTAAGCACTGTAGGCTAAGAGTCTGTTGTCATCTGCCTGATGGCTTTTGCAAACAGTGCAGCGCTTTGGTGTCCGGCCTCCGGCGAGCTGCCGTGAGACGCAGCAGACGATCGGGAGACCGTGCCAATAGCTTCTACAGCTTTTCGCTTTTGGTCAAATGCAGCTATCCAAGAAGATGCTCCACAGTGTTCATCTTTAATCATGTGGACACTGGAGAGACTTAAAAATGTCTTTGCGCCTTTTGGGTTTGTATGTACATGTAGCCCTATACGCAATTACGCATAGCCTCTATGCATTTATGTTATCAATAAAACGCATGCTAATTTAAAATAACTCTTGTCTATTCTTTATTATTATTATTAGTAGTATTATTAGTATTATTATCAGTTTGCTTTATTGCACTTTTTTTTTTCTTTCGTTCATTCGAAGTAGGCGATTCAAATGAAGATGCAGCGTGGCTCATTGGCTTCACCTCCTGACAACGAAGTTCAGAATAGACACAATTCACAGCCAAAACTTGTGAAAATCAAATCATTAATATGACACGAAACACTGGCGACAAACTCGCGATTGACAAACTTAAGCTTGGGTGTGCAGAGAATGTCAGTAGGCTGATAGTTGAACAGACATTGTGTGAGCAACTCTTACTGCAAGCCATGAATTTGGGCCATAAAGATTTACAGCCGCAAAAGGTGAGAAAGCTCTATTAAAATAAAGAGGAGCTCAAATTCAGAGCGTTTGGACTGTTTCCACTGACTGAGCATTACTCACAACAGGCTTTAAAATAGAGTCTCCAGGCCGCTTCGAGCAATATTCAAAATGCCTCTTTGAAGTTGCCTTTTTAATCGTGTAAATTCAAATGCTCACAACATGGACATGTGTAAAAATGACGAATTATTAAATATATGATTGGAGTAGGCCTAAATATGAGGCACCCGCGGTGGATGTGTTCGCCCAGGCTCTGAAATCTCACGCGTTCAGGGTGTTTCTCTTTCTGCTCCATGAGGCATCGGTGTCCAGACTGCGGCTACACTTGACCTTGGCCTTCAGACGTGGCCGTGCCAAGGGGAGCACGGTGTGGCTTATTAGGGCATTGGGGATGGTTTTTCACATATATAGACTCAATCTAAAGAAATGCGCTTGCTGTAGGCCTGTAGGCAAAATAAAACCTATTTATTTATTGGCATTGTATAAATAATAACAAGAAAATCCCCAACTCCATTTTTATAAAATTCAAAGACATGAGATCTCTTGCTTAACTGCGTGTAAACACCTGTGGTCTAATGTAAACCACAATATATAAAATACATTATTTGGCTGCTCAAGTTTTTTTTGTTTTGTTTTGTTTTTTTGTTAAGTTATTTGTGCTAAATATTGCAACATGTGGCTATATTTGTTAAAATAATGTATAATTATCCACTTTGAAGACACAAGAAGGGCCATTTGGCATAACAATAAACATGTAGAAAAAACATCAGAGATCAAATAAACATATTCTCCCATTATTTTGGAGGATTAACATGTACAACAGAGAGCATTTTGTTTGCATAGGATCTATAAACTAGTAGCCTACTATTTTCTTCCTAGACCTTTATCATCTCCTTTGCATATCACGTGTCTGGCTTGGGCCAATAACCTTGCGATCTCTCCACTCTCAGGCGCGCTGCTATCGACACTCTGTCCGAGTTCTGTCTGCGCTCATTCGGGAGATTTTGAAAAAGAGTTGCTTGTCTGGATGTGGGGCATGCTATGACCGCATCTGTGCTGCTACATTCACACTGGATTGACCCGGTGATGTTCCTTTACGACAGCGCCCTGGATGACAGAAGCAAAAATATGGAAAGTTTCCCTGGAGGCAACTTTACTGCAAGTCAATGCAGGAATTTGTTAGCGCATCCAACTTCTTTGGCTCCCAGCACTTACACGAGCGACGTGCCAGTGTCTGGCATGGGTGAACCTGGGAAGCAGTGCAGTCCCTGCTCAGCCACCCAGAGCTCTCCCAACGCCTCTTTGCCTTATGGATACTTTGGCAGCAGTTATTACCCGTGTCGAATGTCCCATGGTGGCGTCAAGACGCAGTCCACTGCATATACGGACAAATATGTGGACTCTCCGCTGTCTGGAGATGACTTCTCAACTCGGGCAAAAGAGTTCTTTTATCAGGGATACTCCTCAACTCCTTACCAGCCCAGTTACCTGGATGTGCCAGTGGTGCCCGCGCTCAGTGCGCCATCAGAGCCCAGACACGAGTCTCTGCTGCCAATGGAGACGTACCAGCCTTGGGCCATCACAAACAGTTGGAGTGGTCAAGTTTACAGCGCCAAGGAGCAACCTCAAGCAAACACGTTGTGGAAGCCCTCCCTACAAGGTAGGTCCATGTGTGCAGGTCATTCCAGATTCATATCAAGTCAAACAGGCCAATGATTACATCACAATCTGTAGTAGCCTATGCAGTAAAAATTATAGGCTATAAAACAACTTGCTCATACAGTCTAAATTGACTATTTTCTCAGTTGAGTCAGTTGACGTCCATTATTGTATGTTATGCTGTTTATTTTATTGGAATAAAAATGTTGAAATAAAAGCATTTGATAGTTGTGTTTGTGCGCAGACAGTGTTCCTGGAGGGGACAGTTCCTTGCGTCGCGGGAGGAAGAAACGTGTACCCTACACTAAAGTGCAGCTCAAAGAACTTGAAAGGGAATACGCCACCAATAAATTCATCACCAAAGATAAACGGAGGAGGATATCTGCGCAGACAAACCTGACAGAGCGACAGGTGACAATCTGGTTTCAGAACAGGCGTGTGAAGGAGAAGAAGGTTGTTAATAAGTTCAAGAGTTCTGGTTAGCTCTGGACGGATGCAGGTTTATCAAAAACTGTTTGACTAATTTATTTAGAAAGAACACCTAACGTCGCTGCGGCTCCGTTTGACCCACGCGTTTCCTTCCTGCTTTAATTGGATCCAGTCACCGCGGCCTGTTGACACGGGACGGAAATGGGCTGCAACAGTTTGACCAAAGGCCATTCTGCGAGGGATGCATGTTCTCATTATACAGGACTGAGCAAACTATTAGAGTGAAGCTTGGACGCCTGAGACCCCCAAAGCAGAGCGGTTTACATCCCCAAAGTAGCCCTTAAAACACGCACATGCAGGGTTTTGGCTTTTTCTGCACATTATATTTTGTTTCTGAATTTTTCTCAGGCCCTGCATGCCAAGCGCGCGAGAAAAACCCGAGCGAGATTTCATTATTCACTCTGTGGTCATT
>KN494704.1:7870-19999 GCA_000787155.1 Scartelaos histophorus | reverse complement strand
AACTTGGCCTGGTGGTGCTTGTTTCCATGGAGATAGATTTGTTTAAGATTATAGGGTGAAACATTTCAGACCAAACTGTGACACTGGCATCAGACAAGCAGCAATTTAAATAAAATAAAATAAAATAAAATTAAATTAAATTAAATTAAATTAAATTAAATTAAATTAAATTAAATTAAATTAAATTAAATTAAATTAAATTAAATTAAATTAAATTAAATTAAATTAAATTAAATTAAATTAAATTAAATTAAATTAAATTAAATTAAATTAAATTAAATTAAATTAAATTAAATTAAATTAAATTAAATTAAATTAAATTAAATTAAATTAAATTAAATTAAATTAAATTAAATTAAATTAAATTAAATTAAATTAAATTAAATTAAATTAAATTAAATTAAATTAAATTAAATTAAATTAAATTAAATTAAATTAAATTAAATTAAATTAAATTAAATTAAATTAAATTAAATTAAATTAAATTAAATTAAATTAAATTAAATTAAATTAAATTAAATTAAATTAAATTAAATTAAATTAAATTAAATTAAATTAAATTAAATTAAATTAAATTAAATTAAATTAAATTAAATTAAATTAAATTAAATTAAATTAAATTAAATTAAATTAAATTAAATTAAATTAAATTAAATTAAATTAAATTAAATTAAATTAAATTAAATTAAATTAAAATAAATTAAATTAAAAATAAAATAAAATAAAATAAAATAAAATAAAATTAAATTAAATTAAATTAAATTAAATTAAATTAAATTAAAGTTACACAGTGAACCTTTAGTAGGGTCACATCACATTCTGAAAACAACATCTCGCTAATTCATAACCTCACAGAAGAGCAAACCACGTCAGCTAAACCGTCACGACAAACCCTATTAAACAGCGAGAGGGGACAGACTAAAAGGCGACACCATAAGCAGACAATAGGCGTTTTAGGGTCCCTCTGCGCTACACCTCTGCTTTTCCAATTTGGATGGTGTGTCTCTGTTCTTTTTATACCTCCTCCAGCGCTGCCTTCATAAGCACTAGTCTCCACAGTGTCAGCGCTAATAAAACTTAAACGTTGCTCTAGAAGTGGTCTGAGGAGGCTTTCAAATACTGGCGCACAAGCAGTTTACTTTGCAGAGAAACTAGGTCTGTCGTGGTTTTGGAATATGACACGGTGCTTAAAATATAAACGACAAACTATAAAATACATTGAAACTATTCACGATAATCACAATATGGTAATAAAACAGCTGCAGTGAATAAGTAGAACGGAACACTTCAAGACTCTATAGTACACAAAAAGAAACTCCAGGTATGTTTGTGTTAAGGAAATAGTACACAGAGTTTTAAAATTTACTCTCACAGAATCAATTTTAACATTTTTTTCTCAGGGTTTATATGAGTCCAATCTGTTCTAGGGTTAATCTAACATTTTTGGAAATGTCAATTAAGTAACACTGGACCAAAGTTCCTATTAACCCCCAAAATCAAGAGTTATATTAACACTTTGAGAGTAACCAAATAAAACTTTGTATTGTAGGTTGTCTTGATTTAGCTAAACAACACACAGAGATGTTTTATTTTTCTATTTTATTTTAGTTAATTTAAGATTAAATTATGTATAAAACTGGTTCAAACTCACGTCTTCTCTCATGGGAGTTTGAAGTGGTGGGAGGTACTAAATTAACACTAAGGGAAGTTGAATTAACACTAGTGGAAGTTAAAATAACTTCAACCATATCGACTCTGGCAAATAACTCGAACCCTAATTTAATTTTCAAATAGTTCAAATAACACTTTTTGTGGTAAAAACAACTCTGAAATATTTTACCCTGAAATGTTAACCCTCCAGTTTTTGCTGTTTAGTATAACATATACCAGAAAATAGCATAAAGTGGGCACAAAGTAGTTAGCCTTTACTCTTTAATAATTGTCTTTATTTTTGATTGCATATTTTTTGAGACAAATAATGATCCGCTTATCTTAACATTAACTTAACATTAAGGTGGACGGTTGAGAATTCTAAGGAAGAATTTGCCTTTTAATTGTCTAAATGAAGATGTTTTGAATATAACGACTGGGCCAATCCACATGAAACTGACTTTTGTATTAAAATGTAAAAAACATAAGCACAAATTTGCGGTCAGCTGAAATTTTAAGATACGATATCATTCTTTTTTTTTTTTATTTTATCTCTCTATTTTGTGAAGTTTTAAGACACTAGATAGTGACGAATACAAGACAACACAAAATGAAAATAAATAAATAAATAATAACAATACAAACATTGCCACGAATTATGAATAAATGAGTACTAAATTACACATCCGTTGTGTGTGCACGTGTTAGACATCCAGAGCGCTGTAGGTGAATTGATACCCGAGCGACCATCAACGATATCATTCTAGCAAATATTTGGGTCCAAAAAACCCACAAAAATTTTAATTTCATTAGATTTTCATATTATTTCAGTCCAAAACATTAAATTAAATCTGAAATCATGACATAAATAAAATATACTTTCAGGAGAGATTTGAACAGTTTTTTTTAGCAGTTTTCCATCATTTTTTTTCTCGTGCTTAAATTTAAATAACCAGAAAAATGACTCAAGAGCCTCATACTTGAATTCAAATATTGTTTTACTTTTTCTTCCCAAGTATTCAGCATGTATTATAAAACAATATAACCATATAAATAAAAAAATTCAGTAGCTTCATATAAAAAACAACATATGGAACACAGAATGTAAGAAGTTTAGAATCATAACTCGGATATATAGGCGCAGGTGACATCGCTGTAGGGCCCGTAGCGTCCAAACTTGTCTTTTCCGACCACAGATACGCAGATCTTGTACCCGGGTTTGTATTTGGTGTACAAGGAGAACATGGGGAGGGGTGCTGCCTCGTGCTCTCCCACCTTCTTCCACCCGTCGAACAGGTTACACCCAATGGCTACTTCTGTGGTCAGATATATGCTGAAAACAAAAACACAACAAAATTAAAGGTCATTGTGTTTTAAGTTCCTAATAGTTAGTGAATATCATTTTGGGGCAGGTAGAGGTAATTTCATATCTGTTACCTAGCAACAACAATGTATACGAGATCCAAAACCTGTATAAATTAATACATCTAATAGCTAGACTAACACATATGTGGAGGCCTTTATTATTTTGTTAAAAGAATGTTCAAACTGAAAAATTGCGATCTTTGTGGTTTTTGTGATTTTTTTTTCTGTGTTGATGACATAGGTAGAGGTCCGTCTGTATTTTTGTACTTTTATTGTCATCTTTTTTCGACAAGCTGTCCCCTTAACTGATGTAAAACTAAGATCAATATTTACCACAAGAACAACCCCACCAAAACAGCATAAAAACAATGGTTATATTTCACGTTCGTTTTGAAATTTAGCGTTCATTTTATGCCAGGTTAGTAGAGTTTCTAGCTACATGTTGTGATATTAACTGTGACCTATTATGTATTATTATGTGTTACGTCTGCAGTGTTTCTCAGTCACAGAGGAAACTATGGTAACTTAACACGACACAAAAGCTGAGAAATAAATTAGTATGAAAACATTTTGTGGATTTAACATAACTACGTAGAATATACTTTTTTCCTTCAATTAATAGAAGCAATAAGAGGCATATTTACTACAAAAAATATATGCATTAAAGTGTTGCAAATAGCATGTGTTTGTACACGTTGTGTCTGGCGCCCTCTGATGGCAGTAGTGGAGACAGAGTAGAACTTAACATTGAATCGATGGGGTTTTTTTGTAACCAAACTGTGTATATGTTTTAATAGTATTCCTAGTCA
Organism: Scartelaos histophorus; assembly: GCA_000787155.1. Classification (NCBI taxonomy): domain Eukaryota; kingdom Metazoa; phylum Chordata; class Actinopteri; order Gobiiformes; family Gobiidae; genus Scartelaos; species Scartelaos histophorus. The sequence continues at coordinate 16,175 of KN494704.1, read as the reverse complement.
TTTTTATTATCAATTTTACTGTCAAACTGAGAGTGTGCTGCCCTGAGAAGTCACTGCACGTCCATGTACTATGTGACATCACACAAGACTTAAGGCAAATGTTAGAAGTGTGAATACCAGTAGACCAATCACACTGTTCCTCATATGCCTAGACCACACCCCTAATCATATTCTCTCCTTTAGTCCTCCAGATATTTCCCTGTTTAGCAGCTCTCTCTGCAGTGTGGTTGTGGGTACAAGCTGGGTGGTGGGTGGTTGTGTACAAGCTCGATTCTGCTGATTACCTTGATGGCAAATTAGTTATACTCAGAATAGGCCAGGAAGATGAAGGAAGATGAAGATGAAAGATAGACATAATTTTTCCCATGAAATGTGTTTGTACCTGTAAGTGTCCATGGGCGGGGCGCTGGGCACGTCCTCCTCTACGCTCCAGACCAGAGACAGCTGAGGGGAAGGGTTTTTGATCAGGGCCAAATCCACCTTTAGTCTGGGAGGGATGTTGTATTTCGCAGCCTCTGCAGGTAAGGAGGAGGGGAAGAGGAGCACAGGTAAAGGAGGGTATGGCACCTCCTCCTACGACAAGAAAAATGAAATAGAGAATTAGAATGATTAACACATTTACAAACACTGATGATACTGGACAGGGATATCTATGCTTAAGGTTGAAAATAGTTCAAATGAGCCATTTCCATGTGGATGTTTCACCGGCTTTGACTTGATCCTCTTGGGACTACAGTCCTCTTCAGGACAGCAGGGTTCCTCCTTGGGTCTCTTTACTGACACTGGTGCTGGCGCTGGGGGTGAAGAATACTTTGGATCCTCTTGTTGTTCTTTTTTATTTTGCAAAAGTTTGGCTAATCCCTTAATAATCTGAATTTAAAGAAAAATTATGAAATATTTAGAAGTTATGAAACTGTTCCATGTAGTATTGTAGCCTTCAATAAGCGGTATAACCCTACCGCCTTTGGAGGGATGTTAATGTTAGGAGATGAAGTTGCCTCCTTTGGTTGCACATCTTTATAGGCTGCTTTCAAAGCTGTAATCCATACATTTCTATTAATTTAAGTTTCTTTTTACATTTTCATTTAAAAATAGTGATATGAATGCTATACAGTTTGGTTACCTGCATTATCTTCATTGAGGCACTCAAATTCTTTCTTTGTCCTTTTCTTGAAATAACAATGATAAAAAATTATAAGAAGAAACAAGGACAAAACCAAAGCCCAGGTTTTGTCTAAAAGTGACAAACCTACCATCAACTCTGAGACACTGAAGACCTTTTGTGACACTGTGTCAGTTCTGCTCAAATGAGACCTGAAGGATCAAATATTTGAAATTAGGAGTAGTTTAAACAGTACTTAGTTGTAGAGAGAATATATTTTACATACTGGGCTGTATTATCACTGAGAGGAGGTGTTGGATGCTGATTGACGGGAAAGAAGACAGAAAAAAATGCATTTGAGAAATTGGACAACTAGTTATTTTTAAATTTTCTGAGAAAAATAAATAAAACCTGTGCCATATACGCAAGAGCTTGTTCTGCCCTGTCAGCTACTGCCATCATGTGAGCCTGAAGAAAAAGAAAATATTAAGTAAAAGAACTAAACGACTTTAGTATACTAACATACTACTTATACTAGTATATGATTAACTTCATAACGGTTTAGTTACCTGCAAAGTTTTGAGTGAGGTCTCATACTTTATCCCCTGATCCAGCTTTTGCTGAATATTTTCTATTAGGGCATCCAAACTGCGCTCTTTCTTTTTAATGGCACTGGTGACCTCCCGTTCTATCAGTCTGTTCAGCTGTGATCATAAACAGGATAATGCATGTGAAATTTCTATGTAGATCTAGAGTAGAATAGACAGAAACTGGATTTATGTAACGCTAATGTTACTTAAAATACTCAATACTCAAATACACTCAAAAAAAAACTACACTCAAAAACTCAAGTACAAAGTAGTACAAGAAATTGCTAAAGTGAGAGTAAAAAAGTGCTGGGGGAAACTTCTAGTCAAGTATGAGTAAGTTTAAGAGTAAGTGTCAGAACACATCTGATTTATAATTAAATCGAAATCATGAATTCAGTCATGATTAAATGAAATCATTAAATCATATTTGAATCACATCTTAGTATTGTCAACATAAAGCTTATGTCACATGTCGACTCAGAGTACAGTACTTCAATAAAAAATATTACTCAAGTAGGAGTAAATGTATGCTGCTAGAAAAGTACTCTAAAAAGTACATTTTCTTTAAAAAGATACTTGACTAAATGTAACTAAGTATTATCCAACTCTGATCTAATTAAACATGCGTCCTTACAAATCTCAAATCCATGACAAAAGTGCAACAAAAGCACTTTACCTCTCCTCTGGAGATTCTGATTTTCTGTCCTTTGGAGTCAGAATCAGCAGATCTGGCAGTGGCGCCCTTCATCCTGAACATCAGGCAACAAACACAAACCATCTGAGATGTGAAAATGAGCTCAAACCAAAATGTAAACTCACTGTTATTTTACCTGAGATAAACAGACTTCACAATGTCGCACTGAGCCGAAAGTTTGCGCTAATTTGGTTAGTTTTAAGACGTTACCTTCATAAAGCTTAGGGCGATTTCCGGTTCTGAGTAGAAATACGTTAACAAATTTAAAACAAAGACTTAAGCTTTTTTGGTTTTTTTTAAACAAAGCAAAAAACAAAACCCAAAAAACATATATATCTTGACGTTTTTGAGATGCAATCGTTATTTTATCCACGGACGCAAACGCAAACCCAGGTGTGCACACTGTAAATGTCACCGACGTGAAACACGCTCAGAGAGTTTAGTTCCAAGTTTATAATTAAAAGGCGGGAACATCTTAAACACGTAACACTACAAACTGCGCAATAATGTATGCAAGAAAAAAAACGTTTGAAATGAAATATTTATTTATATATTTATTTATTTATGCATTTATTTATTTTAAAAAACAGGAGTGCAGTCCTCCTGGTTGGGTGGCACTCTCAACATACTCATAAAACTTGACCAACCATAGACTGTATGAGGAAGTGGACCAAGGGCATGTGCCGTCACACATAGTGTTTAGCTCCAGTCAAATGAAGCTCAAATTAAAAATATTAACAGACAAAACAGCTGCATAAAAACACCAGGATCATGTACAGCGGGTTATTATAACATGAGGTATGAGGTATCCCATTGGAGAGCATTTAAAATTTCACATCATCATAAAGATGCACAAGCCACTTTGCTGTGAGGTCCATAGCGCCCAAACACATCTTTGCCGACCACAGAGACACAGATCTTGTGTCCAGGCTTGAACTTGATGCATGTGTAGAACATGGGGAGGGGCTTTGCTGTACATTCTTCTAGCTTCTGCCACGCATCGAACACACCACTGCCAGGAGATAGTTCTGTAGTGATGTATATACTGAAAAGAGACAACACAAAACTTATGTATACCCATGCAAATATGATCTGGTGTATTTGAAAGTTAGAGTTGGAAATATTAGAATGCATTTTTTTTCTGAGAATTTGATTGTAGCAACATTATGTTTTAAGATATAGTTTAAACATGACAGTAATTGATCATTCTCAGCATTTTAAATTGCAGAGTCTTGCAGAGAACAAAGTCTACAAATTCTTGTGGCCCTGACAGAAGTAGACTGGAGCAATAATGTCTTGAATACAGTTTACTCAAACATGCATGAATCACTCTAAATAGCTTACAACTTCCAAGTGGATAAATGAGCAAGGGAAACAAGTATAACATGGTTAAAAGCCACCTATACATGTAAGAGGTCTCCTTCAAACACATGACTGAATAAAACAATACATACAATGCTTTTGAGGTTAGCCCCAGTTGACATTATTGGCTATATTGTGAGTTACTTATTCAAGTCCTTTACTACTGCAGCATTATACGACTGACAGCCTTAGTTTGAACATACGCAAACCTTTTTGCCTGTACCTGTAGGTGACCATGGTCGAGCTATTGGGCTCGTTCTCATCCAGATTCCAGACCAGAGACAGCTGAGGGAAGGGGTTTTTGATCAGAGCTAAATCCACCTTTAGTCTGGGGGGCATGTTGTATTTAGTGGCCTCTAGAGGTATGGAATAGGGGAAGGGGAGCGCAGGTAAAGGAGGGTACGGCAACTCATCCTATGACAAGAAAAAATAAACAAATTAATGACTACCACATCACTGAGATTTGTTAACCGTATTTCCCACCAATCAGCAAAAATATAGGTGATAAAAATCTACAAAACTAAACAAATTATGCATCAATTGACTACAATTCTTGTTCTTGTGTACCCAGCTTCATATTGTGTCTCATCTTGTAGAATTTAGGTTGCGCTGTTCCTACTAAATTATCTTGAATAACATTTGTTTCCAAATATATAATGCATTTTAGAAGAGGAAAAAAGCCAAGCACTGTGCCAAATATTGTTATTTCAAAATAATATTACTCAAGCAGAAGTACAAAGTACATGTGCATGTCTCACCAGCTCAGACTTGATCCTCTTTTGAAGCCTGTCCACTTCAGGAGAGCTGGGTTCCTCTTTCATCCTTTTTACTCCTTTGAGTGAAGAGTTGGGGTCTTCTGAATGCTCTGCTGGTTCCTTTTTTATCTTTATAAACTCTGCCAATCCCTCAAATACCTGAATAAAATGATATTATATTTCATAAGCATGCTATCAAAAGAGATCATCATGGTAAGTGGACCAACCCTGAAATCTCAGAGAGTCTGGGTTGAGTGTCCACTGCTTAAAAGTGAATATCTTACGTTACCCCATTTGGCTGAAAGAGATTGATAGGAGGAGATGGAACTGTCCTCTCTTTAATATTTTCAAAGGCTGCTTTCAAAGCTGTAATCCACAAACCGCAGACATTTCTTTTTACTTTAGTAGCTTTAATTTTTATTCAAAATAAGTTGTTTATTGTATACTTAGTAGATACCTGCATTATCTGCATGAAGGCGCTCTAACTCTTTCTTTGTCCTTTCCTAAATAAAATAAAAATAATAAATACATTATTGTTTTAATTCGGTTGTGGCCACCGGGCTGTCCACTTCCACCATACAGGCCTCAAATTGAACTGAAAAAGCTCTTGTATTAGTGCCTGTAATGAGTGGGAGCCACAGAACAGTGGTGTGAACAGACATTTTGGGGGGGTAGATGCTTAGTGAAAAATAAGGGCACTTTGTTTGCATGTGGAACAAAATTAAGCCTAAACTAATCTTATGTCCAGACAATTGGGAACAAAGCAGAAGAAAACTGATCTACCAGAAGAATCAACCAGCAATTAATGAGATTAAACAAATGAAGAGCCACAGCAGTGTGTGTCCATGTGCTCTTATTCTGTGCAATAGCTGTAAACTCTGTAGTTTATACTTCTACAAACATGTTCTGAAATGTCTGTGTGAGATGCCCTTCCTAGTGTGAGAAATGCTACAGTTGGACTAGATCCAAACTCAGATGCCTGAATCAGCGAGGAGCAGCTCTGGTTCAGGTCCATAAAAAACACAGGCCCATAACAAACCAGACCTGATCCATGTTTCTGTCGGCCTCAGAACCGCCACCCTCTAGGGAGGACAAGTAACAATTTGGCGAACCCACCCGGACCTATAGTCCTCTATAGTCGCACGATCTTTCCCGTCCAGAACCAGGTGTTACCACAAGATATAACATACTGGACTGGATCATGCTACTGTCCGGATGCTTGGATCCAGAGCTGATGCTGGTCATCTGGGTGAAGTGTCTGCAGCCGCGACTAAATCGAGGAGCAGAGGGGCAGGTGCTTTAGCACCCCCTGGTGTCTATCTGTCCACACAACTAGAGCTGACTGCACAGATGCAATGGATCCTCTCAATGAGGCACTTTTTCTCATCTAATGCCTAAGTAATGCCTTCTGCCTGTGTGTGTTTCTGCTTGTGTGTGTTTCTGCCTGTGTGTGTTTCTGCCTGTGTGTGTTTCTGCATGTGTGTGTTTCTGCATGTGTGTGTTTCTGCATGTGTGCTGTGTGTGTTTCTATGTGCAGCTCAGAGCACACTGCTCTGAAGGCATTTCCACAGGGCTTCATTTTGAACATCATCTATCAGCTGATCTCCTCTCACGTGGCTCATGGTGCATCATTTTGGGACAATAATGAGTGTGACGTAACCAACAGTAAAATAAACAACAAGATCTAGTGCACATTGAGCCACTCCAAAAGCACCAACAAGAGGTAAAGTGAACAGAACCAACCACTTACCATAAACTCAGAGACACTGGACCCTGCCACACTGTTTAGGTCTAATAAAGACAATTGGATATCAACATACAACTCAATAGAATTAAACTGTATAAAATGCATGTGAAGCACTTACCTGGTGACTCTGTTTTTTCTCTTGTCTCTATCCTGACAGTTTGTGACCTGAATGATCAAATATTTTAATAATAGATTTTTATAACATTTGTAAATAAAGAATATATTTTACATACCGGACCATACTGGTATCACCAAGAGGTGTTAGATTCTAAAAGAGAAAAGTATAAAAGATATTTCATGTAGATTAAAATTGTATTTGTATATTTATTCCCTGCATCACTGGTGAAGAAAACCATAGCAGTGCGGGCAAGTGCCTCACCACGTATCATGACCACATTCTACACAGGAACTACTGAGGGAATCCTCTCCTGCTGCATCACTGTGTGAGGCAGAAGCACAGTGAACACCGCCAGGAAGACCACTGGTGCACCACTCCCCTCCCTGCAAGACATATACACCCCCTGCCTCACCTGCAAAGCCATCACAGTCATGTGTGATGGAAGTCACCCTGCACCCAGTCTGTCCAGCCTCCCGCCCTCTGGGAAGAGGCACAGGAGCCTCCACTGCCGCAGCACCAGACTCACAAACAGCTTCATCCACCATGTTGTTAAGAGGCTGAAAACTCCCCTTTCTACCCATCTTTCCCGAAGATGAACTTTGGACTTTCATTTTATTTTATTGTTATTATTTAATTTAGCTTTGATTGAGAGTGAGAAACATAATTTAATTTTTCTCATATGTGAATATGAAAATTTAACACTAAACTTTTTGAATCTTTAAACATAAGGCTCACAATACCTGGGCTATATGTGCAAGAGCCTGTTCTGCTCTTTGAGTTACTGCCATCATGTGGACCTGGAAGAAAGCAAAGGGTTTTTTTATTTATTAATTTTTATTTTTGATTTGTTTAAGCACATTGTAGAAAAATGACTAATTGATATATCAGATAGTATTAACCTGCAGTGTTTTCATTGAAGCATCATAGTTCATCCCCTTGCCCAACTCTTGATGAATATTTTCTATCAGGGCATCCAGACTGCTCTCCTTCTTTTTCATTGCACAGGAAACCTCCTGTCCAACCAAGTGTTCTAGCTGTGGACACAAACATATACTGTACATGATGGGCTCATTACAAACAAATAACAGCAAAAGAAAACAAGACTCTTATTATGCAAGAGTAGAGTAAATACAAACATGCGTTTATGTTGCACGTCTAAACTACAGTTTTCCCCACACGTCTCCTACGTTCAACATGTTAATAAAGAAAAACAAAAAGCTCCACCTCTCGCTTGGAGATTCGCATTTTCTTTCCACTGGAGGCAGAATCAGCTGGTCTGGCTCTGTGGGAACTCTTCATACTGACAATTAAACAGCACGCACTTATTAGCTAACATGAAACATGTAGATAATAAATAATTCAATAATGTGCTACTGAAAGCTTGTGGCTACATTTTAACTAACAAGTAAAATAATGAACAGCATGCTTTAACCGACTATATTGAGATGAGGTGAACTATTTGTATCAAGAGTTCTTATGGGATTACAAGAGCAAACGATCATTATTACTATTTAGATGTAGCATATAAAAGCTACTAAAACAAAGCTTGAGATCTAAAAGTGTACCTGACAAAACAAGGAGGACTGAGGAACACGGGGTTATTTTGAGATGCGCTGCTCTTCGCAGGCTGGAATGCACCAGGGAGCACAGTGACCTATGAGGACCAACAGCGCCCCCCTCAGGCCTGGAGTGAGCAGACTTTAAAAAAAAAAACAAACAAAACAACAAAAAAAACCCTCAACCATTCTTATCTCTTCTTACTTCTTATTTCCTGTTCTCCATGAAGAAAGATAACTTTTATGCCATACTGCCATACTGTGGAATATCATAGCCAAAGAAAGAACATTTCCTTAGAAACAAGCAACAGAAGGCCCCTCAATCCAAATAAGACTCACATTTGTGGAAAAACATGCATTTATTTTTGTCTCTTTTTTGGA
>KN494703.1:0-17500 GCA_000787155.1 Scartelaos histophorus | reverse complement strand
GTTAGTCAAAAGGGTCACGGAGGGGTCAGGGAGGGGTTGCGCAGGGGTCACACAGGGTCAGGGTTAAAGACGGGAAAGTTCAACTCAGGTTTGACACATTTACAGCAGGAAAGAAAACCTGTTTTATTCTAAATGTGTGAAGATGTGTGATGATTCCACTTCCTGGTTGGACACAGGCAGATATGTCATGTAGAAGTCATTCGTGTTACCTAGCAACCATCATGTTAATAAGGCCACAGCTAATTGAATATACAATTAGACAATTATACAAACAGTCCTGATATCACCAATAAAACACAATGACTACTGCAGAAATAAATCGACTACTCATGACTTTTTCATGATCGTAATCATTATCAGGAGCACACACACAGAGGCTGACAGCATCCCTCCCACCCTCGCTCTCTCACTTTCTTTTTTCCTCCTGTTCTCTTTCCTCATTTTCCAAATTCTGTTTTTGCCAGTGGCTGAGTGAATTTCCATACATTTACATTTGATATGAGCCTCTCAAACCATTTTTTAAAATGTATCTCCCTCTCTCCTCTTTCCTCTCCCTCTCTCTCTGTCTCTCTCCTTTTCTCACTCTCTCACTTTCCTGTTTGCATATCACTCTTTCGTCATCATCCCTCTCTCCAGACACAGTTTCAGATTTTGGGGTGGTCCAAATGAAAAGCAATGAATTATACAAAAGCATGAACTCAATTCTTAACACTAAACAGTACTAAAGCCAGGGCTAAACCAGGACTAAATCAGGACTAAACCAAGACTAAACCTAAACCAGGACTAAACCTAAAATATGTATAAACCAGGGCTAACCCTAAATCAGGACTAAACCAGGAATAAACCAGCACTAAACCAGGTCTAAACCAGGACTAAAGAGAACTAAACCAGTACTAAACCATAACTAATTACCAGTACTAAACCAGAACTCAACCAAGACTAAACCAGAACTAAACCAGGACTAAACTAAACTCTCTTCCTCTCTTCTTCTCTCTCCTCTCAATCCTTCTTCTTTCCTTCCTCTCTTCTGTTTTTTGCTGATGAATCAATTTTTTACAGTGATCACTGCACACTTCTCCACACAGTACTGCACACAGTACTGCACACAGCACTGCACATAGTACTACACACAGTATTACAGTACTACAAACAGTACTACACCCAGGATACACTGGTACATTGCCATGATAAGATCAATACTAGAATCACTTGAACAAGTATCCCTCTGATAATCACAGAATACAGAAAACATTTGAACATTTTTCAAGAGTAGTGATAATAGCCTGGAAGGTTCCACATCATGGCAATAAAGAAGACCTATTGTGCTCTGTAGTTCTAACCTCTGACCCCTGTGGTTCATTACGTTACATTTTAATGTATTATCATATGTTTTAATGAAAACAACTTAATAAAAGAAACAAGTGTCCAATGGGAGGTGATGTAAACATCATGACAACAAAGCAGCGCATGAGGGAACCTACGGAAATCTGAACATCACACTAGAGCACACTAGACTACGCAGCGCCACCATATCCTACAGGGATCACCCATTAAGAACATCAAACTGGAGAAGGAAGTGCGTACGTCACAGTGGGCATGTACTGATGGAGCTGAAAACGGGGAGATCAGAGCAATGATCTGGCCTGGTAACATCACACGTTTGGCTCCATGGCCACAGTTTAATGCCAGACAATGGAACATTACAGGCAAAGCTATGTCATCTCCATGGAGACAAGCTTGTGGCAGACCCTCACAATAGTGCACCTTTATTAGACACGCTGTACTATACTCTGTACTATACTCTGTACTACACACTGTACTACACACTGTACTATCCTCTGTACTACCCTCTGTACTACGCTCTGTACTACATTTTGTACTCCACTCTGTACTACCCTCTGTACTACCCTCTATACTACGCTTTGTACTACCCTCTGTACTACGCTCTGTACTACATTTTGTACTCCACTCTGTACTACCCTCTGTACTACCCTCTATACTACGCTTTGTACTACCCTCTGTACTACGCTCTGTACTACAGACTGTACTAGACTCTGTACTATGCTCTGTACTACACTCTGTACTACCCTCTGTACTACACCCTATACTACCCTCTGTAGTAGCCTCTGTACTACACTCTGTACTACATTTTGAACTACACTCTGTACTACCCTCTGTACCTATCCTCTGTGCTACCCTCTGTACTACGCTCTGTACTACCCTCTGTACTACCCTCTGTACTACACTCTATACTACCCTCTGTACTACACCCTATACTACCCTCTGTAGTAGCCTCTGTACTACACTCTGTACTACATTTTGAACTACACTCTGTACTACCTTCTGTACTATACTTTGTACTACCCTCTGTACTACACTCTATACTACCCTCTGTACTACACCCTATACTACCCTCTGTAGTAGCCTCTGTACTACACTCTGTACTACACTTTGTAATAGCCTCTGTACTACACTTTGTACAACCCTCTGTACAACACTTTGTACTACCCTCTGTACTACACTCTGTACTACCCTCTATACTACGCTTTGTACTACCCTCTGTACTACGCTCTGTACTACATTTTGTACTACCCTCTGTACAACACTTTGTACTACCCTCTGTACTAGACTCTGTACTACCCTCAGTACTACCCTCTATACTACGCTTTGTACTACCCTCTGTACTACACTCTGTACTACACACTGTACTATCCTCTGTACTACCCTCTGTACTATCCCCTGTACTACACTTTGTACTATCCTCAGTAATACCCTCTGCACTACCCTCTATACTACGCTTTGTACTACCCTCTGTACTACACTCTGTACTACACACTGTACTATCCTCTGTACTACCCTCTGTACTAAATTCTGTACTATGCTCTGTACTACACTCTGTACTACCCGCTGTACTGTCCTCTGTAATACCCTCTGTACTACGCTCTGTACTACCCTCTGTACTACACTCTGTACTACCCTCTGTACTACCCTCTGTACTACCCTCTGTACTACATTTTGAACTACACTCTGTACTACCCTCTGTACTACACTTTGTACTACCCTCTGTAGAACACTTTGTACTACACTCTGTACTAACCTCTCTACTACACTTTGTACTACCCTCTGTACTACACTCGAATGATGAGTGCTGAAGGAGGCACTGACATCATCTCTGGCCCCAGGCCAAACTCTCCAGCTCAATACAGAGGACACTGAATACCGAGAATACTACTACAGGAACTACTACTACAACTACTACTACCAACAACCAAAATACCAAAGCACACTTCTCCTGTCAGAAAGACTTATCTGCTTGTGAAAAAGCAGCAGCAGTAGTAGTAGTAGTAGTAGTAGTAGTAGTAGTAGTAGTAGTAGTAGAAGAAGTAGTAGCAGCAGTAACAACAGCAGCAGCAGTAACAACAGCAGCAGCAGTAGTAGTAGTAGTAGTAGTAGTAGTGCAGTAACAATAACAGTAGTTATACTAGTAGCTCTAGTAATAGTAGCAGTAGTAATAGAACACTGCAAATTTTAAAACCAATATCAGGTTCTTCATCTTGTTATCAGATGTATTCTCTACTTACTACTTCTGAGACTGCTTCATTCTAGTCTAGAGGGAGTTTATTTTAAGAGAACTTGTCAAGTAACAATAACAAGTAATTTCAGTACATTTTCTGGTAGATTTGAGTGCTTATATTTTATGCTTTTTGCAGTGCAGCAGCAGTAGCAGCATAGCAGCAGTAGTTCTAGTGGTAGTATTAATACTCACCTCGACCCCCTGCACTTTGAGCTTCATGTGGTCCTCTCTTGTCGTCTTTCCATCCTTGCGTTTCTTCCAGCAGTATCCATCTTTCCGATACTTTACTTTCTTTCGGTTGTACAGGATCATGGAGCCATTCTGAGGCCTGGGACAAACACACACAGATTAGTATAATATTGGTTTACATAGATTTAAATCACACGCACATATTTAAGCAGAGGTCAAAGAGGATACAAGAGTCCACTGAACTTCTTATCATCTGTAGACACGAAGATGGGGCTAGCACAACATTTATTTACTTTATTTTTGAGTTTGAATACATCTGTGTTTTCATAGAAACATCACACAGCTCCCCTCATTCATAAACAGCTCAGCTTCTCTCCGGCTTCAGTGACGTCACACACACTAAATCCATCATCCCTTCCTACTCTCTATTTCCTCATGCACTCCCTCTCTCTCCATCACTTTCACTCTCTTTTTTTTCTCTTACCATCATTTTCGTGCCCTCCTCTTTTCTCACTCCATCCTCTCTCTCCATTTCTCACTCCTCTTTCTCTCTCTCTCTCTCATATATCTCCCTCCCTACTTTTTCTCTCTCCTTTCTCCTTCTCTCCCCTCCATCTGTTGTCTTCCCCCCTGTCTTTCTCCCCCTTTCTTTCTCAGTCTCTCTCCTCTTTCTCTCCCTCTTCCCCTCCTCTCTCTCCTCCCTCCCTTCTCTCCCTCTCAGGCCCCAGTTCTCCCTTTACCACTCTCACTCACCACATTCTCTCCTCCCTTCCTCTCCCACCCCGAGATGAAGAGAGAGGAGATGGAGTGAATAAAGAGAAGAGGTAGAGAGGAGACAGAGGAGAGAGCGGAGTGTTAGAAGAAGTTTGAAAAAGGGTATGGGGAGAGATGGAAAGAAAAGAGTGAAGAAAGAGGAGTAGAGAGGAGGTGAGGAAGGAGGTGAGAGAAACAAGAAAAAAAAAGGTTGAAGAGAGAGGGACAAAAAGATGAAATTGGGGAGAGAGAGAGAGAGAGAGAGAGAGAGGAGAAAGAGAAGAGGCGTGATGAAAAGAGGAGGGAGGAGAGATAGAGCGGGGGATGGTCTTAGAGTATCTCAAGACAACAGAAGAGGAGACGTGCGAAATTGATATAAAACATATTATTTTACGACCAAAGGAACAGTGTCTGTCAGGGGATTCAAACTGCACATACAAAGCAGTAGGACTACCTGCAGTACATGTAGAAGTAGAAGTAGTAGTAGTAGTAGTAGTAGTAGTAGTAGTAGTAGTAGAAGTAGTAGTAGTAGTAGTAGTAGGAGGAGGAGGAGGAGGAGGAGTAAACTGTTAGGCATTTCAGAACATGTTTGTAGAGGTCTAAGTTACAGGATTAGCAGCTTGTACACAGAATACGACCCCATGGAGACACAGGGAGGGCATCTGACACACAAGGGGGGCATCAGACACACAGGGACATTTATAGTTTAGTTAAAATAGTTAAAAATAGTTATTGAAAAATGCCCTTGTTCTTATCTGCTTACAATAGCAGAGAAAACGTCTGCTGTGCATCCCTATGAAACGCTTCTGCTCCTGTGATTTTATTGGAACTTCTCCCTCTCCCACTGTCTCTCTCTCTGTCTCTCTCCTCTCTCTGTCTCTCTCATTTCTCTCTGTCTCTCTCCTCTCTCTGTCTCTCTCATTTCTCTCTGTCTCTCTCATTTCTCTCTGTCTCTCTCTGTCTCTTATCTCCACTTTCTGTCTCTTATTTCCCTGTTTCTCTCTCTCTCTCTTTCTTCTCTCATTTTTCTCTCTGTGTCTCTCCTCTCTCTATCTCTCATTTCTCTCTCTGTCCCCCTCCTCTCTGTCTCTCTGTCCCTTTCTCTTTCTCCTCTTTCTGTTCTCTCTGTCTCTCATTTTTCTCTGTCTCTTTCTGTCTGTCTCTCTCTACTCTCTCTGTCTCTTTATGTTTCTCTCTCCTCTCTCTGGCTCCCTCCTCTCTGTCTTTCTTCTTCCTCTCTCTCTCTCTCTCTCTCTCTCTCTTTCCTCCCTGTCTCTCATTTGTCTCTCTCTACTCTCTCTGTCTCTTTCTGTCTGTCTCTCTTCTCTCTATCTGTCTCTTCTCTCAGTCTCTCATTTCTTTCTCTGTCACTCTTTGTTTCTCTCTGTCTCCCTCTTCTCTCTCTGTCTCCCTTCTCTCTGTCTGTCTCTCATTTTTCTCCCTGTCTCTCTCCTCTCTCTGTTGCTCATTTTTCTCTCTATCTCTCTGTTTCCCACTACTATCTGATGCTATCTGCCTCTCTCTTTCCTCTCTGTCTCTCTCCCCTCTCTGCCTCTCTCTCTTCTTGCTCTGTCTCTCTCATTTCTCTCTGTCTCTCTCCCCTCTCTGCCTCTCTCTCTTCTTGCTCTGTCTCTCTCATTTCTCTCTGTCTCTCTCCTTTCTCTGTCTGTTTCTCCACTTTCTGTCTCTCATTTATCTGTCTCTCTCTCTCTCCCCTTTCTCTAATATCTCTCTGTCTCTCTCCTCTCTATCTCTCATATCTCTCTGTCTCTCTCTGTCTCTCTCTCTCTCCTCTCTATCTCTCATATATCTCTCTGTCTCTCTCTCTCCTGTCTGTCTCTCTCTCTCTCTGTCTCTCTCTCCTCTCTATCTCTCATAACTCTCTGTCTCTCTGTCTCTCTCTCTCCTCTCTCTCTCTCATATATCTCTCTCTCCTCTCTATCTCTCATATCTCTCTCTGTCTCTCTCTGTTTCTCTCTGTATCCCTCTTCTCTCTCTGTCTGTCTCCCTCCTCCTTCTCCCTTTGTCTTTTTGTGTCTCTGTTCTGTCTCTTATGTCTCTCCTCTCTCTGCCTTTCTGTTTCTCTCTGTTTCTATCTCCTCTCTCTGTATCTCTAGCTTTCTCTGTATCTCTCTCTGCATTTCTCTGTTTCTCTCTCTCTCTCTCTCTCTCTCTTCAACTCTTCCCCTTTCTTTCTCTCCTCTCCAACCCTCTCTCCTCTGTTCTTTCCCTCTACCTCCTCTCCCTCCTCTCTTCTTATTTCCCGTCTCATTTTATGTTTAGTCTCCCTCCCCCTCTCGTCTTTCCCTCCTCTCCTTCCTCTCTGTCACTCCAAAATGAGCTCTGATCAATACAGAAATTAATTAAACATTTGAGGTCAATTTTAATTAAGGGGAAATATGATTCTATTACTATGTCACAGTGGTTAGCATGTCTCCTCCTCTCAGTGTAGAGGTTGTGGGTTAAACTCTTGTAGTTTTGGCATTTTAAATAGCAGTAATGGGACTCAGATTTCTGTGTATTTCGTCAGCTCTGGATTTTCACTCAATAAATGAAACTCTTCCTGATTTGTTCCGTCAACAGCACGTTTACAGGTTGACTCTCTTTGACCTGATGTGTCAAAGCGCACAGGAGTGTTCTGTTTGAGAAGATCTGCTATTTTTCCTTAGTATTAGAGCTCCGTATTCTCTCCCTATTCTCTGATCTCTGTTCTAGTGTAGTTTCTTCATGACAAACATACCTGGAGTTTTTTTTTTCATTCATTCATACATATTTAACACACAAACCGTGCAGATTTAGACTGAGTTCTTGTCACAAACCACTGCTTGTTTTCTGAGTGAGAGATACAGTTCCATGCAATTGGAACTGACAAACTTTACTGAACTAAAGGTTAAAGTAGCTGTTAATTTCAAAAACCACTAGATGACATTACACTGCAAAAAATCTTGGCCAAAATTGAAGATATAAACACTTAAATCTATCAGGAAATGTCTTAAAAGTCGTGAAATTATCTCTCCATGCAGCAAGATAACTTTACTTGACAAGTTCTCTTAAAATAAACTCCATCTAGACTAGAATGAAGCAGTCTCAGAACTAGTAAGTAGATAACAAATCTGAAAACAAGATGAATAGCCTGATATAAGTTTTAAAATCTTGGCCAGATCACAGAAATTTGCAGTGCACAAGGTTTCACAGAGAATTTTGGGCTTAAAACACAACTCCAGGTATGTTTTTGAAGATAACAACATTAGAACATAGGCTGAATCTCACAAGTCATAATGTAAGACCTTTAATGTTTTGTACATTTCTCAGCCTCTACAGTCCAGCCTCATTAGTGTGTAGTGTGACCTTCTTTGTCCTCTCCTCTCCTTCCCTCTTTTGCTATTCTCCTTTTTTCTTCTGCTCCTGTTCTCCTGACCTACTACTCTCTTTTTTCCATCTACCCTCTCCTCTCTTCTCTTTCTCTCATCCTCTCCCTCTCCTATCTTTCTCCTCCTCCTCTCTTTCTTTCCTTCACTCCTCTTATCCTTCTCTCGTCTCTCTCCTCACCTCTCCTCTTTCTTTCTTTTATTTAGAGCCATATAATTATACCGTATTGATATTTTTTATGCCTTGGGCCAGATACAGCCGTATGTATTGATTGGGTGCAGTTTCAGTACCTGATATAAGATAACCACTCTGCCACTGCAGTCAGAGACATCCAGAGTCTAACCCACAACCTCCACACAAAAAGGAGGAGACAGCACCAAACTTTTCACAAAGATTGTTGCAGTGACAGTCCTGGACCAGCCTGATTGGATTATATGTAATCTGGCTGTGTGTAAATTAAATCCATATAATTCCACCTCCTCTCACCTGCTCTGAGGCTGTGCACACAGAACAAAAACTCCAGGGCAAATAGTGAAAGTTTGAATCAGCACATGCACACAATACTGGAAACAGCCAAACAGCCCCAGGTCAGTATTTAATCCCCCACTGATACTGTTACCATGGTGACACAAAGCACACATTAGCAAGACAAAATTGATTAAATGACACATTTTCAGGAGGCTGTTGTCAATACAAGTGTTCATGCTCCTGTTCAAATACTGTTCCCTCTTCAAAAACAGATCTGGAGTTATGTTCTGTTTCATTCACAGACGTTTGAATAATCCTTTAGTATTATTGTCTACATCTCCAAAGCTCAAAATGTTCCACTTTGTGATGTCATGAAGTGGTAGTTTTCATATTAACAGCTCCTTTTACTATTAGTTCAGTAGAGAGTTCAGTAGGCAATTTCAGGTGTGTTTGTGATGAGGAAACATTATAACATCAGAATGTAGCCTAATCCTAAATCCTTTAAAGATGATCAGTAACATTCAAAACACAAAAGGTGACATGATGAACCAGAGGGACCATGAAAAACATGTTTGCTATCTACATGTGATTTTAATCATCTAACTACTAACTAAATAAATGTGATGTGATTTGAAGCGTGCATCCTGCAGTCAAATTCCTCCATATAAACGTGCTCTTCATGTCTCAGCTCCAGCTGAGGCCGTTCTCTTTAAACACTCTTCACTGGTCATGTTAGAATAAACTGCATTAGACTGGTGCAGGGATCACACAGATTCCACTGGACACACACTGGACAGAACATCTGAATGAATAACCCCACATCTCAAATTATTATTTTATAATTGACATCTGATGTCATCATCATTCCCAGTAGGTTTGAAGCTAAATGTGGGCACAAAGCTGTTTGAAGCTTTATTACTCAAGTTTATCAAACAAGTCTCTCACACATAAAATTACAGCCACAAGCTAGTTATTAGCCAACAGTTTTTCAGATTAAAATCAAAGTCCTAAACAGAGGCGTGAGCTCTGTGAGCTACATACATGTATCTGTGAGATACATGTAGAATATCCCCAGCATGATGTCAGTATTGCTGCTTTCACTATTGACCAAATGTCTTAATTTAGAGGTACCTGAGTTCCACTGTGAAAGGAGTAAATGCATTAAAACACTGGCAGTGCTTACATGCACACCAAAGATCTGATCATAATTTAATTTCTAAAGTGGTCCGACTATTCAAATATGTAAATAGTTTTGACAGGTTTTGATGAAGAAAATTATGCAAAGGACAAACTAAAAATGGGAAAACTAATGTGAAAAAATAAACAAACACACACCAAAATCAGATCTGACTCTGAGCGATCTGATTACTCCAGAGTTGTGATTGAAACGTGCCTGTAGTACAGAACCTGTTTAACTCTTGGTGTCTCACCTGGTTTTGGGCGACGTCGTCAGCCACTCTTCATGTTTCTCGAATGTGATGAGGTACGCCGCTATCTCCTGGAGAAACAAGCAAATGATTAATTCATATGATCCTTATGATCCTCTTTGCTTGTGGTGATGTGAGCAAATAACCTATTACCATGATGATAATATGTTTTTATATAGTTAAATAATACATAAAGTGAATGTGTGAGGGTCAAAGTTTATAGCTATAGGGGGATATTGTTATGTTGTTTGAACATTTTAAAATGCAAAATACATCTAAAACAATAAAAGAAACAACTTAGAAAACGTTAGAAAACGGTGGTGCCCAGTGGGACCTGACGTGGCCGTAAACAGCATGAAAACAAAGAGCTGCATGTGGGCCCCTCCTAGGCTGCACATCACATTCTCATGTACAATATCTGAGGCAAAACATATTTCTTTATAAATAAAAATAATTGAAAAAGAAAAAGCAATAACATCATCGTGGAGACAAGGAGGAGGCCAATCCTCAGTCACCAAAGTGACATAGTGCAACTTTAAGCTTGGAGCTGCTGTCCCCACAAAGAAATGAGGCCTCAGCATTTGACACAGTATAAGTAGTAACAGTAGCAGTAGTAGTAGCAGTAGTAGTAGTAGTAGTAGTAGTAGCAGTAGTAGTGGCAGAAGTAGTAACAGTAGTAGTAGTAGTAGTAGTAGTACTAGTAATAGCAGTAGTAGTAGTAGCACTTGCAGTTGTAATAGTGATTGTTGATATTTCAGGCAGAAACCCTCGGGGCTAATATCTAATCAGGGCCTCCAATAGAACGATGCCTCCAATCTCTTCTCTCTTCATCCAGAAAGGAAGAGAGTAGAATGAGAATTCTATTGCCTTCCTTTTTCTCTCTCCTCTCATTCTTTCTGTGTCTTTTCTATTCTCCTCTTCCTTCTCTAACCCTTTCCCATCCCTTTCTCTCCCTGTCTCTCACTCTTTTCTCTTATCTCTCTCTGCCCCTCGCTCCCTCCTTCCCTTTCTATCCACTGGGTACAAATTGATGGGAAAACTTGTATAGCACTTTGCACTTTCTTTGCTGTGTGTCAGATAAAAGTTGTTTCCTGAATCCTCAGGCGACTCTGTTCATCTTCTCCACACCAGAATCAGACAAGGAAATACGGCTGCTCAGGTAGGAGTAGTAGTACTATTAGTATTAGTAATAGCAGTAGTAGTAGTAGTAGTAGTAGTAGTAGTAATAGTAAGCTGAAGTAAGCGAAAGAAGTAAAGGAAATGCATCTTATCTCTTCTTATCCTCTCTTCCCCTTCTCTCTCTCATTCTAATCTAATGGCATTTTTGTTTGTTTTTTGGCCCTGATCACACAAAATGAAAAGAGGGAGAGAAAATGAGTGGAGAAAGAGAAAAACAAATGAAAGGAGAGAGGGAAAGGGGGAGGAGAGAGAGAGCGAGAGAGAGAGAGAGAGAGAGAGAGAGAGAGAAAGAGAGAGTAGGTGCACAGCCATGGTCCACTTAAATATATAATTATATAGTTTTGTTTCAAATATGTGTTCAGCTCCCCTTCTACTCTTCTCTTCCCTCCTCTTTTTCTCTCTCTCCTCCTCACACTCGTCTACTTCTCTCTCTTCCCTTTCTCCTCCTCTTCTCCTCATCATCCTTATGACCTCATCATCACAGACTGAAAAGCACCAGTTGCTCTCCACATTTCCTGCATCAGAAATTAGAAATTATGTTTTGATCTAATAATTATTGTTGCAAAGATTCACTGGCATCACACATGCATCTTTATTGCAGAATCTTCAACAGTTACCGTAACTTTTAAGATCATCTGAAAACTCATGAAAAAATACAAAATTGATTTAAAGAGCACATTTTCAGGAGTCTGTGATCTGTCTGAGTCTGTGATCAGTCCCAGTTTGATTTTCAACTAAAAGGAACTTGACTTGTTTAGCAGCACAGATCAGCTGTTGTAGTTAAGATAAGTCAGTTCTTTCTGGTCAGATTGTGTTGAAACAAAACTCAAATTAAAGTCTAACTTGACTAAGAGAGCTTCACACAGAACAGAGGCTACAGTTGGCATCGCACCCCCAAAGAATGATGGCATTATTAAATCAAAATGTCAAAGAAAAGAGAAAAAGAGAATACATTAATCGAGTAATACACATATATTCTCTTTTTAGAAGGATTCATGTCATGAAGACCTGGTTTTGTCCCCATGATGTGAGCGTGTGCACACACCGGAGTCCCCACACTGTGATGACTACATGCTCACACACACGAGCACACACACGAACACACACACGAACACACACACACACACACACACACACACACACACACACACGCACGCACGCACGCATGCACACACGCATACACACACTTTCGGGAGAGTGGCTCATTCACTTTATGCATCTATTCATTAGCCCAAACAGCACACCATCCCCTCCCCCCTGTCCCCTCCTCCTCCTCCTCCTTTCTCTGTCTCTTTCTCTCTCTCTCCCAAAACCACAGGAGCAAGTCAATAACCAAAACAGACTCAGACTCAGAGGAGGGAGAGAGGGAGGACAGATAGAGGGAAGAGAGGATGAGAGGAGTGAAGAGCAAGGGTGATGAGAGAGGAGGGGGGATGCTGGTAGAAGAGATAGATAGAAAGCGGAAGAGAGAGTGAAGAGAGAAAGTGGGGGTAGATGGGGAGAAAGGGAAAGGGGAAGGAGAGAAAGGGAAAAGGAGGGAGAGAGTGAGGGGGTGACAGACGACAGCGAGAGGAGGATGTAAAGAAAGAGAGAGAGAACGAGAGCAATTAAAGCAGGTCCCCTAAGAGTCGTTTCAGCGGCAGAAACAGACGAGTCAGCAAATC
The DNA here is from genome assembly GCA_000787155.1 of Scartelaos histophorus. Lineage (NCBI taxonomy): Eukaryota > Metazoa > Chordata > Actinopteri > Gobiiformes > Gobiidae > Scartelaos > Scartelaos histophorus. Next base: position 4,877 of record KN494703.1, on the reverse strand, counting down.
CTCTCACGAACACGAACACACACACACACATGAACACGAACACGAGCACACACACGAACACACACACGCACACACACACACACACACACACACACACACACACACACACGCACGCACGCACGCATGCACACACGCATACACACACTTTCGGGAGAGTGGCTCATTCACTTTATGCATCTATTCATTAGCCCAAACAGCACACCATCCCCTCCCCCCTGTCCCCTCCTCCTCCTCCTCCTTTCTCTGTCTCTTTCTCTCTCTCTCCCAAAACCACAGGAGCAAGTCAATAACCAAAACAGACTCAGACTCAGAGGAGGGAGAGAGGGAGGACAGATAGAGGGAAGAGAGGATGAGAGGAGTGAAGAGCAAGGGTGATGAGAGAGGAGGGGGGATGCTGGTAGAAGAGATAGATAGAAAGCGGAAGAGAGAGTGAAGAGAGAAAGTGGGGGTAGATGGGGAGAAAGGGAAAGGGGAAGGAGAGAAAGGGAAAAGGAGGGAGAGAGTGAGGGGGTGACAGACGACAGCGAGAGGAGGATGTAAAGAAAGAGAGAGAGAACGAGAGCAATTAAAGCAGGTCCCCTAAGAGTCGTTTCAGCGGCAGAAACAGACGAGTCAGCAAATCCTCTCTCTCTTTCCCCTTCTCTCTTTTCCCTTCTTCACACTCATTCGTCTCTCTCCTTCCTTCTCTTTCCTTTGCTCTCTCATTCTCTCTCTTCTCTTCCTGTTCTTTCTGTCTTTTCTCTCCCCCTCTCTTCTCTCCCACGCCACCCCTTTCTCTCTCTTTCATTATGTTTTTATCCTCTGTGGGGACAACATTACGTTGACTTTTTCTATGAGGCTGATCCAAACTTTCACCACATGGCTGCTCGTCTAAACTCAACCTAAACTTATGATTATTATATATATTATATGACAAACAGTATACATTATACATGATAAAGTGTTATTTACATCCCGATAATAGTAATCATTGGGAATTAAGTGTTTACATGGTCTTATTAAAGCGGAATTAACTTCTATTCCAAATTAAATTATTTTTAATCGGATTTAAAGCTCTCTCTCTCTTTAAACAGGGCAAATGTGAAAATAACCCATCCACACACAAATACAGAGGGATGAGGACAGAGAGTGACAGTTTAAAGGTTTGTAAAGAGGAGCTAATGCACCAAACACACAGAGAAACCATTCAACCTCAAGAAGAGAGAAGTGTCTTGCTCAATGACAAAGCAAGAGAAAACAAAACCAAAGTCTAGTGATAGTTAATCTGATTAAACTCCAGTTATCTCTTCTGTCTCTGTCTTTCTATGTGTCTCTCCTCCCTCGCTAAGCACTCCTCTTCTCCTCTCTTCCCTCTGTCTGTCCTCTTCAGTAAGTTAAAGCCATACTGGGGAACATTCTCCATGGAGAGTGTTATACCAAACTGTGGAATATTATAGCCAAAGGACCATGGAAACAGGTAGGAAGAGGTCAAATAAGAGTCAGGTTTGTGGAAAGGCAAGCCTGCTGACAGTGAGGACACACTATTTCCAGCGCAAGAAACATATCTCCCTCTTTCTCTCTCCTCTCCATCTCTCTCTCTCCCTCTTTCTCTCTCCTCTCCTCTATCTCTCCTCTCCATCTCTCCCCCACTTTCTCTCTCCTCTCCTCTCTCTCCCTCTTTCTCTCTCCTCTCCATCTCTCTCTTTTCTCCTGTCCCTCTCTCTCTCTCCCTCTCTCTCTCCCTCTTTCTCACTCCTCTCCTCTCTCTCCCTCTTTCTCTCTCCTCTCTTCTCCTCTCCTCTCTCTTCTTTCTTCACACAGACTCTGGATTCACAGGAGGGAGCAGAGGAGTGAGATTCTAAGCTGGTTTTATCTGGGGATTCCTCTTCTCCTCCTCTCCCACCACTTCTCATCCTTTATCTTCTCCAACTTCTCTCTTTCACCCCTCTATCCTCCTCTTACCATGTTTCTCTCCTCACCTTCTCTCTCCTCCTCTCTCTCTCTCTCTCTCTCTCTCCCACTTATTCTCCTTCTTCCTCTTCTTTCTCTTCTCCCCCTCTGTCTCCTTCTCTCCCTCGCTCTCCTCATTCTCCCCTCTTCTCCTCTCCCTTTTCTGTTCTTCTACTCCTGTGTCTCCTTCTCTCCATTTTCTCCCCATTTCTCTCCTCACCTTCTGTCTCCTCCCCATCTTTCCTCCTCTCCCTCTCTCTCTCCTCATTCTCCTCCCCCTTTTTCCTCCCCCTCTCTCTCCTCCTCTCCTTCCTCTCTCCTCCTCTTCTTGTTGAGTTGTATTTGGGGAAATCAGATCCCTCCTCACGCTTCACCGTTGCCTCCAAAACTCCAGCACAAAGAGAAGGTCTAGCTCACACACATCCTTCTCGTCTCCATTCTTCTCTCACTCTATTTTGGCTGCACAGCGGGAGGGACAAGTCAGCATGAAAACAAACATGTCTGGTCTCTCTCTCTCCTGTCATCCTCCCTCTCCCTCTCTCCTCTCTCCTTTCTCCATCCATCTCTTCAGAACACATCGTTATTGTTTCATGAATAACGGATCTTAATAACAGAGACACTCGAAGAAATGAGCTCTGTTACAGAAATTTAGATGCTTTAGTCCTCATTTGTACCTGGTTTAGTCCCGATTTAGCCCTTAGTCCTGGTTCTGTTCTGGTTTAGTCTTGGTTCAGTTCTAGTTTAGCCCTGGTTCAATCCTGATTTAGACCTGGTTTTGTCTTGGTTTAGTCCTGATTCAGTCCTGGTTTAGTCCTGCTATAGTCTTGGTTTAATCCTGATTTTGTCCTGGTTTAGTCCTGATTTTGTCCTGTTTTAGTCCTCTTTCAGTCCTGGTTTAGTACTTGGTTTAATTCTGATTTAGTTCTGGTTTAGTTCTTGGCTTGGTCCTGGTTTAGTCCTAGTTCAATCCTGGTTTAATCCTGATTTAGTCCTAGTTTAATCTTTGGCTTAGTCCTGGTTTAGTCCTTGGTTAAACGCTAGTTCAGTGCTGGTTTAATCATGCTTTAGTCCGGGTTTAGTCCTGGTTTTGTCCTGTTTTACTCTTGGTTTAGTCCTGGTTTTATCCTTGTTCAGTCCTGGTTTTGTCCTGTTTTAGTTCTGGTTTACTCCTGGTTTTATCTTTGTTCAGTCCTGGCTTTGACCTGGTTTAGTCCTGTTTAATTCTGCTTTAGTCCTGGTTTAGTCCTGGTTTAGTCCTGGTTTAGTCCTGGTTTTGTCCACGTTCAGTCCTGGTTCAGTCTCACTTTAATCCTAGTTCAGTGCTGATTTAGTCCTGCTTTAGTCTTGCTTTAGTCCTGGTTTAGTCTTTGTTCTTTGTGGTTCAGTCTCTGCCTCTGTCAGGGGAGGTCTTGCTGATGCTGTCATTTGTTGTCCCTCTCTCTCCTCCTCCGTCTGCTCTCTTTCATTGCTCCCTCTATTTTTCTGTCTCTCCGCTCTCCCCCTCTCCTCTTCATCCCCCTCTCCTCCTCAACCCCTTCTCCTCCTCATCCCCCTCTCCTCTTCATCCCCCTCTCCTCCTCATCCCCCTCTCCAACCCTCCTCCTCCCTCTTTCCCAGAACAGCCGTGCTCTTGTGACATTGACAGGCACTTGATCCAAAATTGCTTTTCATTTTTTTATTCGACTCTCTCCTTGTTCTCTCTCTCCTCCCTGTTTCTCTTCTCTCTTCTCAGTCTCTCTATACTCTGCTTCCTTTATTTCTCTCCTCTCTCCTCCATTTCTTTTTTTTATTTGTGACTTGTCTCTCTTCACTCTGCTTCCATCTCCTCTCCTCTTTCTGTCCTCCTTCTCTCTTTCTCTTTATTTGTATTGTGCTTCTCCTCTCTCTCTCCCCCCTCTCTCTTTCCTGTGTCTCTCTCCTTCTCCCTTTCTCCTCCCTGCTCTTTATTTTTACCCTCTCTCTATCGCTCTCATTTGTCACTGTCACAGTTCATCGATCGTTGTCTTATTTTGGACCATTGCCGGGTTTTCTGAGCGTTTCCATGGCAACGCTTTGTGATGTGATGCTAATGCTAACACTGCGCAAGCTAATAATCGATAAATGATTAGCTTAGCATGGCGACGCCTCTGGGACAGTCTTTAAGTGAGAGAAAGATGAAAACAAAATAAATGTGTGTAAATGTGTTCTATATGACAAAGACATGGTTTGGATCTGGTTTTGTGGTGGTTTAGTTGTGGTTTAGACCTGGTATAGTCCTGATTTCGTCCTTGTTCTGGCCTCCTTTAGTCTTGGATTTTTTTTTGGAGTTTAGGGCGCCTGGAGGCCTTGCACTTTTTTACAAGTTTGCAAAACTCATATTCTGTGCTGTAAGGCTGGAATTCCTCTTGGACTAAAGACATGTGCTGCCCATCAATTGGTCAATTCAAAATGGGGGTGGCAATTCCATGTCTCTGTGTATCCCAAATTGTAGACTACACCTGGGTTCATGCAAAAATGACTATTTATGCAGAAAAAAGAAGATTCTGTCTTCAATAAAGACAGATTCAAATTGTGAATTCAAGTTGTGAATGACTGTAATCTGACTTTTTACAGAGAAATACCAAAAAAACCAAACAAATCTCCAGCTTACTTGCTCACTTCTCCTCTCTGCTGCTGTCCCATAGAAATCACCAAAATAAAATGCCCACATCAAAACCAATGCCTTAAGTCAATTGATGCCGCATTTCATGGTCCCAGCAAGATTAAAGCTCCACTATGTAACATTTCAGCTAAAGAGATCGAATACCAGAGTCTCATCTAAAATCATTTCATTATGGAAATTTGAAAAGTTCAGTATGAAGTCATTCAAACTTTATTTTAGCCAAGAGCAGAAAGTCACTGAGGGAGCATCAATCACACTTCTCTCCTCTCGTCCCCCTCTCTCCCTCTCTCTCTCTCTCTCTCTCTCT
>JACN01002534.1:0-16435 GCA_000787155.1 Scartelaos histophorus | reverse complement strand
TGACATACGCAGTGTCGCTACAATATGTATCAACAAGCAGTCAGTACACTTGTCATGGACAGTAACTGGAGACAGATGCTGCGTTCAGACCAGAGCGCCAATGCTCCAGTTTACATGCAAAGTCTATGTGTTTAGACTTGTGTGTGTTTAGAGCTTCCAGCATTTTTGCGGTACGAATCAGGCATTGATCCAGCACGTCTGGAGCGTTCAAGCACACCAGAAGCGTCCAGGATCAGTTGAAAATGCTGAACTTTTGGTGTCAGACGCCAAAACAGTCAGCCAATCAGAGACTGCCCTTCAGTGATGTAGCGACGTTACCTGGAGAACGAGAAGAAAGAAAACATAGCCGCAAGCGGCGATGATCGACTCTCACGTACGCCTATGCCGCGCCCGCAAAGGCGCCTATGCCGCGCCCCGCAAAGGCCACGCTTTACACTACGCATAGTAACTGCAAACCCAAACCACAAGTCTAACATGTAGCCCCAACTCTAATGTAACCTAAGCTTAACCCTAACCCTAGTTGAAACCCTAACCATACCTTTGACTCTAACTCAAGCCTTCATCCTAATCCTAATCCTAATGTAACCCTGCCATTTAAAAATAAAAAATAAAAATGGCGGACTTCCGATTTGTAAAGGGACGTGGTCACAGTATTTTTGTACTTTGTTACATCAATCTGTTCAGGCTTTAGTTGTGCACCCACAATTTAAATTGTGTGAGTAATAATTGAGTATGAGTATAATTGAGTGAAATTGGCCAAAGTTTGTGCAAGTTCCTACGGGGCACTATTGCACAATTTTTTTAAAATTTTCTTACATCAATCTGTTCAGGGTCGGGGTCTGAACCCACAATTCAAATTTTAGTTAAATCGGTTAAAGTTTGTGCAATTTGACAATTTTACCATTTGAATAATATGGAGAGTTTATGCCGTTGCTATGGCAATGCCGTAAAAAATGCCAAATTCATTTATTTCACATTCAGTAGCTTGAGAATAGAGAGTTTAACAACTGAATCAAATTTCACTGAATTTGGAGTTCTTATGTACAAATGGGAGAGATTTGTAAAAATTTAAACTTTCTGAAATTCTGGACAACTTTTTGTCGCTTCACTCCTCAGAGACCGTAAGACGTATTGGAAAATTCGGACAACTTTTTGTCGCTTCACTGCTCAGAGACCGTAAGACGTATGTGGAAAATTCAGCTAACTTTTAATGTTCCCCCTCTGGAGATAATGTGTACCAAATTTGAGCTTGTTTGGGTAAATGCCCAAGGAGGAGTTCGTAAGAGCTTAGCAAAATTTAAACCAATATTGCTGCCCCCTGGTGGAGTGCACAGTGTTGGTGTAATAATATTTTTACTTGTCTTTTTTTTTGTGTGTCATTCGTATTTCCTAATGCATTTTTGTGTTGTTTGGGGACGCTGACAAGTCATTAGGGCACCAGAGGCTGGCGAAGGGCCTATTACTATCACAAAGCGATGGTCCTAGTGGCTGAGAAAGGCACTAGGACCATCGCTTTGCGATAGTAATAGCGATGCGATGGTCCTAGTGGCTGAGAAAGGCAATGACGCGACGACTTACCTGTGTAGTGACCAGGGACCCTCGCCATCAAGTAGCAATGCGCCAGAGCTTTCCGAAAATGTATAGTTTGTCGGCCAAAAAAAAGCGGAACATTGTTCTCGTATAGGAATATTATTCTAATTAGGCCCGAGCGCCAGAGGCTGGCGAAGGGCCTATTACTATCGCAAAGCGATGGTCCTAGTGGCCAAGAAAGGCAATGACGTGACGTGACTTGCCCGTAGTGACCAGGGACCCTCGCCATCAAGTAGCAATGCGCCAGAGCTTTCCGAAAATGTATAGTTTGTCGACTAAAAAAAAGCGGAACATTGTTCTCGTATAGGAATATTATTAGGCCCGAGCCCCGACTGCTAAAATGCATTGAAGTCAATGGGAGGGCGGGGCAAGTCCGACGTGACGGCTTTGTTTGAACACATGTAGAAGTGTGTTAAAATGTGAGTGCTGTAAGGTGCTGTGCACCTTGGCTCCTGTAGAATAGCTGCAGTGTATTTATTGGTGCATTGATGCCCACATTTAAAGCCTAGGAACAGAAAATTGGGACCAAAAGAGTGTTAGTTTTTCAGCACCAGTACTTAGGTGAGTTTTAAAAGCTGCGCGCTGCAGCAGAGAGCAAGCACATTCATTTATATGTATAAAGATTAACTGACATTTTTTAAACAAAATTTGAACCCCCTCATAATTTTGGTTTTGAGTCTTTTTAGGGGGTGTGATGGGTTATTTGCACCCCCCTGTATTTCGCACACTGGTTTTGAGCACACACTCACACACGCACGCACGCGCGCACGCACGCACACACACACACACACACACACACACACACACACACACACACACACACACTCATTGTGTGTACGCTAGATTCTTGTAAATGTTCTCCTTTGTGATCCTTAGATGACTGCTGGCTGCTGTCAGCCATTGCCTCTTTGTCTGTGCACCACAAGCTCTTCCAGAAGGTGGTTCCTCCAGGACAGGACTTCCAGCAGCAATACACTGGCTGCTTCAGGTTCAGGGTAAGCTGGCATTATCTTTTATGACATTGATGTGGAGAGGATATAGGATTGGCTGTCCCTTTGTATTAGGCGTGGGCATTGTCATGAGTCTGATGATATGATACATATCACAGTTTATATATTAAAAAATGTGTTCCTCACCCTCCAAGGTGGTCGTTGTCTCTCACCCTTATCACACCTCACCAACACCACTCTGTCTGGTTGGTTTGCCATCACCGTTCTGTCCCCAGGATCTTGGTTCGGTCATTCTCCACAACCTTTGTAGGTGTTTCTCACCTTGACCTTGGGGTCTCCAGCCCATACTCTGCACAGATGTTTCTGTACACTATGCCTGCCAACTGGTTATGCCACTCCTTGTATGCTTCCCTGCAGCATCTTACACCTCGCAGTTATAAACTGGACTGTCACAGGAGCCTCTGTGCGCAGCCTGCACCCGTAGTCTTGTCTGGCGTGGTAGATCTGGGCCTCTATTGCTTCTGTGCGGCCAGGATGGGTACTATCCTTCAGACCAGCCTTCTCAAGCCATTGGCAGGATTTCTTCATATTAGCCACTTTGCTTATGTTCCAACGGTACGCCCCACGTAGGGGCCTGTCCTGCCATGATGGTCCTTCCAGCAGACATCATCCGCCGGGGCCTTGTATATGTTAGGGGTGAGATATTAAAGTGTTATTTCTATTAAGTAATTACACAGAAAGTACTGCATTAAAAATATGAATGCATTTTATTGCAGTTTGCATTCCAAACAACATGGAACGTTTGTCAGCACACCATGTTGTTGCAATTACAGTATACTGATGCACACAGTTCTGACAACAACAGTGGAGTAGGAAAGCACTCTGGGTCTGCTGGACAGTACATTTCTACTAAAAAAACAACAACAACAAAACAAAAACAAAAAATCCCCCCCAAAAAAATCACAGAACCAAAAATAAATACCATTCAAATGCAAAGCATGTCACAAGCACAGAAACTGCTAGAGCTGTTGGCGGGAGCAGTCCAGGTCTGAGTACAAACAAGAAGTGTCAGTAGCCTAAAATGGCTTCAGAAAGTAGTAATGAGTTTGTGTCTACTATTTTGAAATTTTGAAATATTTTTTCAAGATATTTTTCCAGACATAAAAAGAGCTTGAGTTTAAAAGTCATGCTTGTGTGTGTTATTTGCAGTGTTGCCAGATTTGCCAGATTTGCCTGCCCAATTTGGCTTCTTTTGAGTAGTTGGACGGGGAATGGAATCCTTAGGCGGACAGATAATATTTGGACTACTTCCCAACAAGTTTGGGCGTTTTTTGTTTTCACACCAATCATACATTTCATTCAGTGAATCAATTAAATAAATGTTCCAATTTAAGGTTGTATAGCGACCACACATAACTGCAGTCATGACCAGCAAGATAGGATGGCAGCGGAATAGGCTCACGTCAGGTATAAAATTATGCCTTTCAGAATGTTTAAAAAGCTATGCACCAACTGCAATGCTACTGTTTTTTGGGGGTTTTTTTAAACTGTGACATCACAAATGATAAGAAGAGAAGAAAACTCCGAAGCCTGCCACATGTCAATCAATGATGTGTCTTCCCTGTCTAAGCTACTAGAAGAGGGATTTAAAATGCACCAAACCAAGTGCACAGCCATCATAAAATCAGTGCAGGCCCATCACTTTAGATGTGAGTTAATGAAGCGATATAGGTGAGTCCCCATTCTCCCTCTACTAGATTGAGACCACTGATATATCTGTCAATAAAATGCTGTGCATATGCATTAAATACCGGGCAATTTAATTAGATCTTACCTGGGATTAATTGAATTGACTAGTGCAAATACCAGGGCCATCACATCACTAGCTTTAATAACAAAGCAAGCCAGTCAATGTGTGGGTCCAGCAGCCATGAGGCAGCTTTTATTTACAGGTTAAACAAAATGTGTTACCCTGTGTTTGATTATGCTTCCAACTCTGACTCGGATCCTGGAAATGATGTTATATCCGAGCTTAAACCACTTTATTTTGTTTTACGGGTCCAACTTGGAGAAAAACATGGATGCCAATCACAAAGCTGTTATTGTTGTTATTTATCTTTATTGTTGTTAGCAACCCTAGGAACGTTTAGCAACACCTGATAAAAGTCTTTGTTCAGTATTGACCTTATCAATGTGTGTTCTGTTATTGGACTTCTGTGCTAGTTACAGTTTGTCTATAACAAGCACCATGTTCAAGCACAAGAATCCATAAGCCGACATGGTGCCAGACACCCAAGGCTGGAGGTCGATGATTGACTTTGCTGTCATGTCACCTGACCTCTGGCTCCGTGTCTTGGACACTCAGGTGAAGAGAGAGGCAGACCTGTCAACCTTGTGGTGAGTTGGGTCTGTTGGGGGAAGAGGCCGGAAAGACCTGGTAGTAGTGATGGGATGACGAGAGTGTATTGACACATTACACAAACTGTGTTGACACTGTATTGACACTGTGTTGGTCACTCAGTAGTGACCTCTGCAGTAGTTCTAAAATCATTGCAGGTAAACAAAGTGAAAAAAAAATGAAAAAGCTTACATGCTGAAAACCCAACATCAGCCATCAGAGAAATAATATTGTCTTTGACTTAAAATATGATCTCATCATTGTAAAATTGAATTTGCTCCATTTGTTTCCTGATTTATGTTGTTTATGAGAAGAGTATAAAATTTGTTTAAAACCTTGTTTGTGTAAATGCTAAAATGAGTCAGTATATAAAATATATATAAATACATTTGTCAGTTAAAAAGTTGAACTTATGTATGCACTTTTGTTCAATGTGTGTTCAATCCATACAAAATAGCACACTAAAAATGGATTCATTCATACATTTTTATAGAGGAACAAAAGTTTTTGTGGAGTCTTTGCTCTAAGGCGATTTCTCTTCTTAGACACCAGTTCCCCTGCTGTAGAAAAAAAAACACTTTCAGTTGGAACAGATGAAGATGGTGTGCTTAAAAATTAAGTGTAAGTCGATAAAGGTGTGGGTATGTTTTGTGGTTATTTTTTCCAATATTGTAACGGGTCTTGTCTTCTGGGTGTGTTGCTTTCAGCAAGGTAGCATTGGACTTCAGCTATGGAATCAGCTGCAGTATTCAAGGTAATCTTGTTCTCCTCAACCTCCATATCTAGAGGTTTCCAGAGATTGTGTCCTAACAAATATTTTAGAAATAATTAATTTGATAATAAAATAACGACTGACAAACTTGCACAGAAATATAAATATAAACACAAAAAAATGTGTTTTCATACCTGGGTTCTAATCCATGTGAAGAGTTAGGCTCTTCTGCTGGGTCAAGCTCACGGCTCCTCATTTCAGCAGCACAGTCAGACTTCAGTCTTTGGACGGCTTCAGTTGCTTTTAGTGGACTAAAGAAGCCAACTGTTTTAAACATGTTGGCAGTGTCATCACACTGAGCCATTCCATGTTGGAGATGGACTCAGTTAGTCGCTTCCGGTTTTCAGACAGCTCTTGAGCAGCTGTTTTTGTCACTGTTGAGGCTTGACGTTGAAGCTCAATGTGGATCATTCTCATCAATGGAGTAACCTTTGACCCTGAGACTCTTTTCCTCAGAGAGTTCTGTTGTGGCTTGGTTAAAAGAGAAGGTACCCTAAGTGTCTCTTCAGTGATTTCAGATTCTTCAGGAGTTAGTGGAGTGATATCAGTTTTTAATGAGGCACGAGATCCGTCCTGATTATCTTATGTCTGGCTGTCTTGGATGACTGGAATGGCAAACAGGGGTGTGTTCCAACTATAGGGGAATCACACTCCTCAGCATCCCCGTTAAGGTCTATGCCAGGGTACTGGAGAGGAGAATACAGGTGATAGTCGAACCTTGGATCCAGCAGGAGCAGTGTGGTTTTCGTCCCAGCCACAGAACCCTGGACCAGCTCTACACTCTCCATCGAGTGCTTGAGTTCATGGGAGTTTGCCCAACCAGTCCACTTGTGCTTTATGGATCTGGAGAAGGTATCCTGTGGGGGGTACTCTAGGAGTACGGGATCTTGGGCGGCTTGCTAAGGGCTGCCTGATCAATGGATGACCTGAGCAGAAGCTGTATTCGCATTGCTGTAGGTCAGTAAGTCAGACCTGTTTTTGGTGCAGGTTGGCCTCCACCAGGGCTGCCCTTTGTCACCAGTTTTGTTCATAGTATTTATGGACAGAATTTCTAGGAATAGTCAGGGGGTCTGGTTTGGGGATCACAGGATGTCCTGATGGCTTCATCGAACCAGAACATGCAGCATGCACTGGTCCGGTTTGCAGCCGAGTGTGAAGTGGCTTGGATGAAGATCAGCTCTTCCAAATCCGAGCCTATGGTTCTCAACCGGAAACGGGTGGCTTGCCCTCTGCAGGTAGGTAGAGAATCCTTGCCCCAAGTGGAGGAATTCAAGTATCTCGAGGTGTTGTTCACGAGTGAGGAGAGGATGGAGTGTGAGAATGACAGGCAGATCGGTGCAGCATGGGCAGTGATGCGGTTGCTGTATTGGTTGCTGACCATTGTGGTGAAGAGGGAAGTGAGCTGAAAGGAAAAGCTCTCAGTTTACCGGTCAATCAGCTCTGGGTAATGACCGAAAGGACAAGATTGCGTATACAAGCGGTCAAAATGAGCTTCATCTGCAAGGCGGCTGGTCGGTCCTCTTGAGATAGGGTGAGGAGCTCAATCACGAGGGAGGAGCTCAGAGTCGAGCCGTTGAGGTGGCTCGGGCGTGTGTTCCGGATGCCTCCTGGGTGCCTCCTGGGTGCCTCCTGGGTGCCTCCTGGGTGCCTCCTGGGTGCCTCCTGGGTGCCTCCTGGGTGCCTCCTGGGTGCCTCCTGGGTGCCTCCTGGGTGCCTCCTGGGTGCCTCCTGGGTGCCTCCTGGGTGCCTCCTGGGTGCCTCCTGGGTGCCTCCTGGGTGCCTCCTGGGTGCCTCCTGGGTGCCTCCTGGGTGCCTCCTGGGTGCCTCCTGGGTGCCTCCTGGGTGCCTCCTGGGTGCCTCCTGGGTGCCTCCTGGGTGCCTCCCTTGGCAGGTTTGGGCATATCCAACCAGGAGGAGGCCTCGGGGAAGATCCAGGACACGCTGGAGGGACAACGTGCCTGGCTGGCCTGGGAATGCCTTGGGGCTCCCCCGGAGGACTTGAAGTGTCTGGGGTGGGGGAAGTCTGGGAGTTCCTGCGTAAACTGCTGCCCCCACAACCTGGCTCCGGATAAGCAGGAGAAAATGGATGAATGGATGAAATAGTAATTAAAACCACCAAAGCATCCAAACACCAAGATAACAATTCACACTTAAAAAGTGAGACACTGGGCGCAACCATCGTGGATTCTTTCTTGGATTCTTGCTCAGTCTGCTCTAAGCTACACAGAGTTCCGAATTGCTCCGTTTGAAGAAAAGGAGCATGTTACTAGATAACATCCTCAGATCTCTGAGTAAGAAGGATAATCAAACACAGGGTTAGGCCTGCTCAGGAAGAGGAAGTGAGCCTGTGCACCTGTGACCTGGTCTGATCATGTGGTCTCTGTCATGTGACACAGGAGTAGCATGTTTTTTTTCCAATTTCCAAAAACAAAAGTGACAAAGTGAAAAATGCAAAAAAGGTGCCTCGGAAGGTTGCGAGCAGCAGGTTTCTCCAGCAGCAAAAAAATAAATGTTGCTTTTGGAGCAAATATTGTAATGTAAATGTATAATATGCTGTTTCAGTGTTAACGGATATAATGTTTTTGCTAAAAATGTCATTAGGCCCGAGCGCCAGAAGCTGCTGAAGGGCCTATTAGTATTGGAAAGTGATTTCTTATTAGGCCTGAGGCTCGACAGGGCATAGGGCCTATTGCTCTCGCTATGGTGAGTGCATGGGCAATGACGAGCATGGGAGAATTAGCGAGGCAGCTTCGTCCTTTTGGTTGCCCCTGACATGAACAGCAGTATCCTAGTAACTCACGCCCAAGCCCTGGGCCATATTTATGACTCTTAAAATTAATGGAAGTCAATGGGAGGTCAGGGGTAAGTCCGACGTGATGGCGAATAACAAGCGCATATGCCCTCGACATGCACCAATGACCCCATATTGATGTGGCAAAAATCGTATAATGTGCTGTTCCAATGTTAATAGATATATTCTTTTTGCTGGAATTACTAGGCCCAAGCGCCAGAGGCTGGCAAAGGGTCAATTAGTATTCCAAAGTGATGCTCCTAGTGACCGGGAAAGGCAATGACACGATGTGACTCGCCCGTAGTGACCAAGAACCTTCGCAATGACATAGCAAGGCCCTAGAGCTTTTCAAAAATGTATAGATAGCTGGCTGAAAAAAAAAGCGGAAAATTGTTCTCATATTGGAATATGCTTTCTTATTATTAGCCCGAGCCCCTACAGGGCATAAGGGCTATTGCTCTTGCTACAGTGAGCGCATGGGCAACGATGAGCATATGGGCAAATTCGAGAGAATGTTGTGCAGCTTCATCCTCTCGGTCGCCCCCGGTATGAACAGCAGAATCCCAGTAACCCAAGGCCTGGGTCATATTTATTACCGTTGTAATTAAAGGAGGTCAACAGAAAATGAGGAGGTCAATAGAAAACGAGGCTACCTCGTTAGCCTCATCTTCTATTGGCTGTTGGTTTGTCAATCAAACTCCCTACGCTTCTAGCGTAACTGACTCGCCGGCTTTGGGATTACGTGGTTTACGTACGGCTCTTAGGCACTCCACAGATGCAAGACACCAAACCCATGCAGTGGTTCTTAACAGCTTTTTCGAGCTGTAGCTTCCTTGCAGTTAGCACAAAGTTTGTTGCAATGACAAGAATCCACTACCAGTTAGCTGCAAAGGAAAGTCAGTTTTTGAGGTTGCTGAAAGGAGAAGGGAAGGAGGAAAAGGAGCAAAGCCAAACGAATGTGCTACTAGGAGATTCATTCCAGCGATGTCTGCACTGAAGCAGACGAGGGTCTAAAGATTGATGCGTTGCAGCTAAATTGTTTATTTAACTTCTGCTTATCACTGGGACACACACTTTATTTCCAAGAGCTTGACAGACATTTTTCAGGACAGAAATGTGATATCTTGTATCTGAAAACATGATTTTCAATGCAAAGAAAAAGTCAGTTTGCTGCTGCTTGTTGTATTAGTAGCTAGTTGTATTTAAGTCCTGTGCTGGAATGAGGAGTGAACTTGTTTTCTAGGTTAAAAATACAAAATAACAAATATGTTCACTTTGCCTTTTACATACATACATTAATAATGATTAATCATAATCATCTACGCGTAGACACATTAATGATTTCTCACAATAATTATCACCAGTGAAAGCAAGGTGTGAAACAGATATCAATATTCAGCACTTTAAGTTTATTAATCTCTGTAATTGTTAAATTTCAGATGATCTCCTGATCCTGTTACTGCAACATAAAGTTGAGTGCAGATGTGTCCAAAAGACAAACACTGTTTAGTCTTTTCATCACAGCGGTAGCCAACATAAATTAAATGGCCAACATAAGTAAAGGGATCATACATGAGTGAAATAATATAATATAATAATATAATATCGTGTTGGTGACCCCTGGCGTAGAGCCTATTGCTCTTGCTATGGCAAGCGCATGGGCAACGACGAGCGCATGGGCGAATTTGAGAGGCAGCTTCATCCTCTCGGTTCCCCCTGATGAACCGCAGGATCCCAGTAACCCACGCCCAAGGCCTGGGCCATATTTATGTCTGCTAAAATAAATGGAAGTCAACGGGAGGTCGGGGACAAGTCCGATGTGATGGTGAAGATCCACCCGTTAACGCACCAGTGACCCCACAGTGATGTGGGGAAGGCCGAGAGCTTTCAAACAACGTATAATATGTTGTTCAAATATTAACGGATATATTGTTTTTGCTTGAAATATTATTAGGCCTGAGCGCCAACCTGGTGTAGGGCCTGTTGTGATTGTTCACCAGTGCGAAGCACGCAAACAGAGCGCAAAGAGCTCTCCCCTTTCCAAACACACTGGCACTCACATTACTCACTGGTGCCTGCTGACATGGCACGGTGGCTTTGTTCACCCCAAAATGTAGGGCGCACTTGTCATCATGCACTTTGTGCAAATTTATAAATACTCCACATCAATTTTTTTTTTACTAAATGGCTCGACAGCGCCCCCTGCAAAATCAAAATACATCGCGCCTGTGGCTATACCCGAAAAATGTAATTTGTTGTAGACAAATGGTAATTCGGGTGGTGGATAGACAAAAAATATATTATGCGGTTGCTAGGCAACCAACAGGAAGTCGGCCATATTGGATAGGCCGTGCGACCTGGTGGCAAAGGCACCTTTTTAAAACATTAGGGTTAGGTTAAGATTAGGTTAGGGGTAGGGTTAAATCTATGATTAGGGTTGTGTCTAGGGGCAAGGTTAAGCCTTTGGTCAGGGCTATGGTTAGGGTTAGAAGTTCAGGTAGGGTTAGGGGTTAGTGTAAGCAGTTAGGGCTTATTTAGGAGTTAGGGCTAGGGTTAAGGTGTGTTTGTGGGCACGGTATGGGCAGTGAACAGCATGACCCTGGGTTAGGGCCTATCATGATTGTTCAGCAGTGTGAAGCACAGAGCACAAAGCGCCCCCCCCTTTTTCAGACACACTGGCGTGGGCACGAACGAGGGCTGATCATCGCTGCTTACGGCTATATTTATTTTTATTATTACTATGCACTTTGATGGCTAATTTGACCCCCTAAACACATTCAAAAACTTTCCCCAAAATTCAGAAGTGCCGAAAAATTCAATAAAATATAGGTTTCATGCACAGGGATAAAAAAAAAAAAAAATGGTGAGAGTGCCACCTGCAAGGGAGCTGTCCCAATGTCAACTTCAGGACATAGAGCCACAAAATTCGGTACACACATTCATGATGTGAAGACAAACAAAAAATATTATTATGGCCACACCCCCTGACATACCAGAAGGCGGCCATCTTGGATTGAAGGTGACATCAGGATTTTCACTCATGTTGCATTTTAATGTGTTCCACTGAAGGAGCTTCACCGACAGGGCTGAAAATCACCGAACATCATCTAGGGAAGTGGGGCATCAAAAGTTAGTTGAATTATTTTGATAATGCGGTTGATATCACGGTTTACAAGCAGCAAAGCTTTAAATTTCAATCAAAAATTTTGAGAATTTTCAGTGTCAAGATTTGCTCCCAATTCACACATGCTTAGTCCGATCTTGCTGAAATTTCAGTCACTAATGCATGATCTCAGCCTGAATATCATTCACTATAAAGCATATGAAAAGTGTACACTATAGCTCCTCCTAGCATAGAGAAGAAATGCCATTATTATCGGATCAGTACCAAATTTCGGAATTAAATTCCAGGAATGGCAAGAAGCAAAAACATCACTGACACGGGGCATTTTTCACTATTGGCCAGCAGGGGGTGCAGATACTCTTAAAAATAAGACCTAGCGTTGTTGTTGGGGCTAAGGGTTAGAGTTGTGGTTTTGGTTTACAGTTATCAGGGTTAGTGTAGCGCGCGGTGGGCACGGGGTGTGGCGGTGGCGAGGTGTTGTGGTTGCGGGGTGAGGTGGCCAAGTGCCGTTTAACTCCGCTTGTGGCTTTAATATTCTTTCTTTCTTCCTTTTTTCTTTTCCCTCTTATTTTTACCTCACCACAGTGAAAAATGGCAGGGAAAAATAACGAAAAGTCCTGAAATTTTGCCAACTGTTAAAACGTCCGCTTCTCTAACTTTTGGTTATTTCCATTTTCTGAAAATAAATAAAATGGCTTGTCAGTGCCCCCAAACAACACAGGAATAGTAATGACACCAACAAAATTTCTACTCAGAACCATGAAATTTGACAGAAGTAGATCATGACAAGACAAGTAAAAAATATTATTACACCAATGCCATGCGTCCCACCAGGGGGCAGCAATATTGTATTAAAGTTTGCTAAGCTTTTATGCACTCCTCAAAGGGCGCTCATCTGAACGAACTCAAATTTGGTACACATTACCTCATGGTGTGGAACATCAAATGTTATCCAAATTTTTCACATAGATCTTATGGTCTCTGAGCAGTGAAGCAACTAAAAAATGCCCAGAGCTTTGGATTTTTATTTTTTTTTTATGTGCTGGGCTCTCTCTTGAATGGATTTAATATGAGACATGACTAGGCTTTCAAAGTACATGATTGGTGTCAGTGCCACAGGGTGGTAGTCGTTGAAGCAGGATGGGAATGGTTTCTTTGGCACAGGTATGATGGTTGTGGGTTTGAAGTAAGATGGGACAATGGGTTGCTCCAAAGAGGTAATGAAGATGTCTGTAAAGACACCATTTAGCTCCTCTGCAGAGTCCTTGAGGACACGACCCGGGATGTTATCTGGACCAACTGACCTGCTTTTCATGTTTCAAAGTGTTCCAAGAAGCTGTTCAGGTCTGTTGAGCTGTTGAGCAGAGAGGTGTTGCTCTTGCAGTTCTGTGGCATGGGCTTGTAGTTTGTGATGGCTTGGATGACCTTCCAAAGGCATAGGTTTTTGAAGAAGGAGATTATCTTCTTTGTGTACTCCTTTTTTGCTTCTCTGATGCCCCGAGACAAGTTGGCTCTCACTGTTCTCAGACCAGCTTCATCTCAAGCTCTGAAGGCTTTGTTTCTGACCCGCAGCAGCCTGTGTACTTCCCCTGTCAAAAGAGGCTTCTTGTTAGCCCAAGTAATAATACTATTTGTGTGAGTCACATTGTCAGTGCATTTGGTGATGTAAAACAAGCTCCTGTATATGGATAATTCCCAGCACCTCCTGCACAGCACCGCCACAAGACTGATTTAAAATGCTACTAAAATCATCTAAAAAAAGTAACTAGTACTATAAGTAGTATTTTTCATACATACTTTGTGTGTGTGGGACATATGAGATTGGGTCCACGAGACAAGATGAGCTTTCAAAAGATTTTAAAAGAACAAATTGTCCAATCCACTTCACAATTTTGGCCTACTGTTTTTTTTTTTGTTTTTTTTTTAAATTATATTTATATTCAGTACTTTTGTTGTCATTATAGCTTTATAGCTTTGTGTTTTGGAACTACAGCTCTCAAAGAGATGAAACTTACTAGTAGCACTTAATTTTTTTGTCCAATCCAACCTCACAAAATAATTTTGTGCACAATCTTGAGGCACAAGATGCATTTGGCAGTAGTACTTGTACTGTAAATAAGGATGCTCACAGCCATCTGTACTTATAACTGAGCTGGAGTACAATGACCATAAGGGAGGCTAAGGAGTAGTAGTAGAAATGTCATTGCAGAGGAGTTAGACCAGCGAAAACTGCATACAACCTTGTAGAAACCACCAAAGGAATATGTGTTGCTATCTTGTAGTTCTGGAAGAACATATGTGTGATGCTGTCTTATAGTTCTGGCAGTACGGCGAGTGGGTGGAGATACAAGTGGACGACCTGCTGCCTACAAAGGACAACAAACTCCTCTATCTGAGCTCCCCTGAGAAGCATGAATTTTGGAGCTCACTGCTGGAGAAGGCCTACGCCAAGTGAGTACACCACTGTTTACAATGATCATGTGTGTTAGTGTGCCATGGGGGATGCCACTCAAGACCAAACAACAGTGAAATCCTTGACTTAATAAATCTGAATGATAAAATAAATTTAAAGGATCTGTGTTATGCTATTTTCTGTCTGTTATTATGTTGTTTACTCATCAAAAATATACCTTGAGTTGGCCGAGTTTTCCTTTCAAACTCAAAACACTCCATTACACCTTGTGTGTGATAAGTGTTCCACTTCATTAGAATCATCTGGATCATTTCAGCTGGAATTTAACTAAAGGTAAAAGGTCATGACATCACAAGGTGAAAGAGGGCATTTGGAGGGCATGAGAGATGTAGACAGATGAAAGGATTACTCAACCATGTGTGAATGATGCATGTATACAATATTTTTGAGGAGGTAACATTTTTGGACTAAAAGCTCACAAGAGTCAGTTTTGCATAATGAGCACTTTTAATAGCTACTAGCTACTTTAAAATGCACTTTACATTTAGGCTGGTTATTTTGGAGCTTAACGACAATATTTGTACAGTACTACAGTACAGCACAGTTAAATATTGTGACTGGAATGATCCCTATTCTCAATTAAAGTAGACATTTTATGCAAATTTGACTATGAATTAGTTTCCTCTCATCATAAATGTACTCAAAGTTATCTTTTGAAGTTTCCTCCTATCTCTTCCCAATTCTCTATAGCTAGCTATAGCTATACCTACTATTATTCAAATAATGGAGTCATTCATGTGGGGTTAAAAAAGTATGTGTTGGCATTCAAATAAATAAATATCCATCCATCCATCTTCTCCCGCTTAATCCAGCTGGGTCGCGGGGGCAGCTCTGCCCATTACACTATGCACCAGACCCAGACCCAGACCCTATGAACCCCTCTGCAGGTGGTGAGCCCACAGGAGGGAGGGACTCCCCAGCAGTCCCTTGTTGTACACTGTTCATAGGGTGTTGCATGTTTTTGGTTGATGGGGGAAACCGGAGCACCCGGAGGAAATCCATCCAGACACGGGGAGGAAACATGCAAACTCCACACAGAAAGGCCCAGGCGACCCGGGGATCGAACCCGCAACCTTCTTGCTGTGAGGCCTGAGTGTTGCCACTCAGCCACCGTGCCGCCATTAAATAAATAAGGCTATGGTGAAATTGTACTATGAGGGGGTTGGTTCTGCAGTTTTGAACAGGAAGTCAATGGTCCTGTTATTCATATTGCAGTTTTCCAAGCCAAATGTAAAATCACAATGCTCAGTGTTTATTACTTTGAAAAATGCATAATATGGCTTCTTTAATCAAATAATCTTCACATCCTTATTGTCCTACCACATAACCACTTTGCCTGCAGTTCAACTCCTCCTCCGGTATGCGTATATCTGTGTGTGCAGGCTTAAAGGCGGGTATCGGGCTTTGGACATGGGCTTTCCACATGAGGCCATGGTGGACATGACTGGGGGAGTGGCTGAAGTACTGACCATCAACCGTCTGCCCAGAGATCTTTACAGCTTCATCCAATCACTACTGGTCAAAGGAGCTCTCATCAACTGTGCAAACTGCCAGGTACATAGTACCTTTCTAACAGAAACATTAGAACTATCTGACAGATACCTCTATCTCAGAACTTTCCTTGCTACAAAAGCAGTTATAGCTTAATTTTAATCAGGTTCAGAACTGGTTTTATAAAAGTTGATTAATTTTAAACTTAAAAAAATCATGTATACTTTTGGAACTCACCATAATCTAATCTTTTTCTCCTGACCTTCACATTCAGTCTAGTGATGGGTCCAGGATGATTAAAACTGAATCTATCAAGTATGTAGGTCTTTGGCTGAACCCTGAACATAACTTCAAACCTAATATTAAATACATTATCAAAAGAACATATACTACATTAAGTCCTCTATGTCAGTCAGCAAATGGTTAAAAAAGTCAAAGGAATAATTATTGCTCAATTACATAGTTTTACCAATCATTGATTATGATGATACAATTTATTAAAGTACATATGATCTATATCTCAGACCACTAATTGTGCTCTTTAACTGTTTTTGTGGATTTATTTTTAAATGCCGATTCCAATCCCATCAATGTATTTTATTTGAAAAACTCAACTGGCTACAACCATACAACAGACTACGATTTCATTGGATTCAATTAATATTTAAATGTATTTATTTTAACAGTCCCCAGTATCTACAATAGTATTTAGTCCCAGTAAGATCACCATATTCAAATCAGAAGCACCCACTGTCTCACTTTTTCTGTTCTCTAAATCTACAAAGAATTTGGATGCAGATGATTTCATTATAAGGCCCCTTCAGTTCAATTAAATTCAATTTATTT
>KN494697.1:7500-13757 GCA_000787155.1 Scartelaos histophorus | reverse complement strand
TCAGAAATGATTGTGTTTTGTAACCGTCTTTTACATATATTATTAATGAAAATAATGTGTAGTGCATCAAAGGGATGGGATAATATTTTGATTGCATTAAAATATATTTGGCTTTTTCAAAACATAAAACTAAAAGTAAACTGAAGATTTATGAATGCCACTTATTAATTTGCAACTGTATTTGCAAATTAATCCTTCAATAGCTTCTTCTTTTTGCCTATTATTATAATGGCAACAATGATGAGTTTGCAATCAAAGTATTGATGAATTACATTTAGATGTCACAGTTATATAATTACAGCTATGAACCACCAAGCCATACCATTTATGACACTGAGCATTATTGCATCTCATTACAAATGCATGCTGTGTGTGTTTGTCTTGTCTCTATCAAAATGCATTTGACCACAATGACCATTTGAAGACAATGTTTGATTTTTATGGTATTGTTTTAGCTTCACTGTGTATCACTTTGTATCTCTGTTGGGTAGTGTAGAGAGACGTGAACGACCAGTGCTGAGACGAGAGCCAGTAACTGTTAAGCAGTGAGTTACATTATTCAGTCTGTACAAATGGGGCATAATGCATCAAAAATACTGAAAAGGATTAGTATTACTATTTTAAGCTAATGTTTCTATGTTATTAAGATGGAAAACACAGTGTTGTCAATCTGTAAAGTGCAGAAGATTGCCTTGTCTCTGTCCTCTAAAAGTAGGTCACATACAGCACATGTGTGAACGGCTGCATGCTAGGTTTTCCGATTCTCTGATGAACACTGTTGCCAATAGCAACGCTCTCAAGATCCACCTCCCTGTTCTGGCTTGTACAGCCCCAGTGTGCTGCAGTCTTAGCAACAGCAGCGCAAGAGGATGTGAGGAGGGCACAGCTACGAGGAGAAGGAGAGGGGGGGCTTTTGTTCACAATGTTTAATCAAAATTTAGATCAGCATAAATATCTGTGGTCTATCAGCCTGCAGACAGACAATGTGGATGCAGGCAGACAATGTGGTTACAATTTACAGAGGAGGAAAATAATCATTGGAGTAACTAGGTCAGTTTAAGCTTTGGAACACTGTGTGAATTATTTGTTCCAGATTACATCCAGATTCAAGGGAGATTAATAATGAAATGGTCTGTGTCAAATTGCACATATTGTATTTTTCACTAGGCTTCTCTGGATTTATTTGCTTCACCTACATTTTCACCAGCGACTTGTGAAAATGCTCAGGTCGACAGCTTTGCTTGCTTGTTTGAATTGATCTTGCTACATGGGCTGAGCTGCTGTTTTGTTTGCATGTTTATTGCATCATTCTCACTGCAGTGGCCTTTTTGAGTTTTTTCTGTTGCTTATCTATTATTCATGGTGGAGGATGTTTTGCTTTATCAACATTATTTGTGCTCTTTTAGGTGAGTGTAAAAGGATAAATCAAATAATGTCAAGTACTGAGAGGAGACACAGTTTCACTAACCTTGTGCTAAATGTATCTTTAATAAAAACAGAATATATATTTGGTAATACTTTAAACCTTAACTAGCTTTAATGAAGAATGAACAAAAACTTAATTCATAATTATAAATATATATAGGCTGTTTTATGTTATGTTAGGATTACAGTAACAGTAATAGTTAAACCCATTATGAATTAAGATCAGTGCTTTATAAAGGGCATTTAATATGTAGTTATTATAAACATAAGTCCTGTCTATGTTTGAGAGAAACACATTTTACACTGTTGAATTGGCGTACTATATCTTTCTTGCACTGAATTGCTGTCCTCTCCACATTGATATGGCCAGTTTGTTCCCGCCCATCTACCCCCTCCCCCATGTCTCCTCTCACGGCCTGGTTTTTGCTGCTTTTATGCCTGCCCTTGGTTCAATTTTTCTCCTTGCCAGCGCGGCTCCACCCTGTTGTTTTCTGTAGTCTCGTCTCTTGCTTTGCCACATGCTTTGTAGCCTCTGTTGCCTTTATGCCTTCGGGCTTTCACATGGCTGCTTCTGTTGCATTGACTGTTATGTGTCAGTGGGGCACGATCTCGCCATTGCCGCAGCAGAGGACGGCTCCGCTCTCGTTGGAATCAGGCGGTTAAATAGTGATGCCAGCCTCGTTTATGTGCAGTGTGCAGCGCGATGAAGACAGCCCCTTCCTTTGTGTTCACACTTTTCAAAGGCGCACGGTGCTCACATGTGTCACATTAAAGAGGCTATGCTTTCAGAGGAGCAATTAAACAGTAAAAAATCCATGTATAACACAGTGATTTCTGTTAAAGGTATTCCTGCTACATGTTTAACTGTGTAAGTAACATTGTGTACTTGCTTTGATCATACATACAGCTTGTCCTTTTTGCTCGAAATAAATTAATGTTACATTTGTGTTCCCAGGTTTGCAAAATAACACACTGGGAATTCAGGGTGTCTAAGAGTATCTACACTGTGTATGTAAATCCTAAAGGGAAAATTATTTAGATTATAATAACAATTTAAAAGTGCACTTTTCTAGTGGGTTTATATCTGCAATGAGAGAGCTACGTTTA
Source organism: Scartelaos histophorus (assembly GCA_000787155.1). Lineage (NCBI taxonomy): Eukaryota > Metazoa > Chordata > Actinopteri > Gobiiformes > Gobiidae > Scartelaos > Scartelaos histophorus. The sequence goes on along the minus strand of KN494697.1, from coordinate 11,225 downwards.
TTGCCGTACTGCGGGAACATTTCAGGCAAAAATGTATTTTTTGTGTGGCAAAAGGTAAAAAGTCGCTCTAATGATTATCTTCCTGTGTTTCTTTTAAAACACAAAATGAGTGGAGGGCACTTCACAGCCATGCTTCTATGTATAGAAAATGTATTCCAAAGGTAGAAATTATGTAACTGATGATAATTTATAGACCAGTTTTTAGTCTGACTTTTTTTCCCTGTACCGTCACAAACAATATAAGTTCACTTGTAAGGACCACCTCAGAATATGATATAAATATGTATGTATTAAGCAAAATGATTGTTGTACGAGCTGCTATCCAAAAGAAGGGGCATTTGGATGTGATGTCTCTGAACGTCCTTTGTACCTGTGAGATAGAAAGAATAAGAACAGACCTGGGACTACAGGGCTGCAAAAGGGTGCATTGCAGCCTTACTTAAACATTTTTGCACCCTCATTTCAGGCACCTAAAATAATGCCACTTAATGGAAGCGTATTATTTTTGCACACCTTTAAAACTCATATGCATCTTTAGTCATTTTGATCTGAATAAAGCAGAAGATGGAGAGGAAGTGAAGCTTGCAGTACACAGTAGGGAGAGGAGGAGACGTGTGTGAGGAGTGGCCATCTGAAAATAACATAACTTGACATCGTATAATAAAAAATAAGTTGTTTGCTTAATCAAAAAATCAAACATGTAGGTCACAGTATAATTTGTAATTGGTCTATTAAAACGAAAGTGTATATGTATATATATATATATGTATGCAGTCAGTTTTGGAAGCAAAAATAAACAATTCAATCTGTACTATAAACTAAATTTGATGCTGTTTATGCCATTTATCTCTCAGGAAAGACTGCTACACAAGGAATGACAATGTATTAGACATGTATTAGAAATGTGAAGCAGCATAAATGTGATATTTGACATCTCTAGTCACAAATGTATTAGTTTACGTGCTAAATAAAGTTGTCTGTGGATTGGAAAAGTATAACAAACAGAACAGACTGCAAATACTATTTTAGCAATACACTGTGCATAACTAGTGTTTCTGCTGCCAATTTGTATTATCACAATTGTTGTGGAAAAAATTATATATCTCTCTTGAAGAAAAATTTATTTAAACCATTTGTGAAGCTCGATGAGTTTTTGAAATACAGACCAAGGTTTATTGTTGTTACAGAAGATATGGACAGAGTCTTGGCCTGCCCTGGCCCAGAGACCAACAGCCTCCCCTCACCAGCAGCATGACCACTCACTGCCCCAAGTGCCCCCTTCTGCTCCCCTTCTTCTCCCCCCAGAGCCTCTCAGAGCCTCTCCCTTTCTTTTCTGTCTTTTTTCTCCTTCCCTCTGCTCTCTGAGTTTATACAGAAATACAAGTTACATATCAAAGCAGAGTGACACTTTAACAGATTTCCTAAGCCAATTCACTCATATTTGTGGACAGCTAGAACAACTAAGGGTGAGACGCCCTGAGGTTGGAGACTGTGTCTGCTGAGCCTTTACACATGTTAACGACAGGTAGAATTAACATTCATTTACATAAAGGTAGATAGAGAGAAATCTTTCCACAATTTAAATTTCCATCACAGCGATCACAACAAGCTAAACAATAACTACTACCAGTGAATACCAGACATAGTTTTACAAAATAAAACATTGACAAAACATTTTACAAATACATATATTGGGCATGTTTGTTTCTTTTTGTTTGGTGTTTTCTCTGTATATCATGAAGAGATACATTTTTAAAAAAAATGTTGCACGCAAAATGTAAATGTATTTATAATTTGATGAAAAGATGAAGAACATTAAGAATATTTGGAGCTTAGTAAAACATCGTCAAACCTTTTTTATAATATGTTGTTATTTGAGTTGCACAGAGCTGAATAGTTATGCTTAGAGGTTTTATGTTTTAATAACTGTCTGATGGGTAAATCTCACTCGCTCGCACACAAATGTATCTTGCACAGTAGTAGCATTCGAGTCTCATCTCTTCAGAGTCCGTTGCTGCAGGCTGAATGACTTCTGTAGCGTGAAGTTTCATACAGTTATGTGGCTTTGTGATTTATTAGTTTTCAGCCTCTCTGTCAGACTAATCATATTTCCAGTGAGCATTGTTCAGTGAGTTGCTGTTTAATGACGTCTATACTTGACTGTTTGTTTGTCTGGAACAAACCTTGAATGGAGTAGTAGTTTTTTTTCCCCCTTTTTTTTCTTTATTATGAATCAACAGAGTAAAGCAGATGCGTACCCGTGCAGCTCTTGTTTGGTATTAGAGCCCAGACAACCGTAACATCTGCTCCAGTGCTTAGGTCATCAGTGCACGCCTGAAGGACCGACCAGACAGTGGGGTCAGCGTCGGTGACGATAACTACTATATCAACTTATCGTTCTGTGTAGAAAAGCTAGAACAGTATTTTTTAGGGTCTGTATTTATCCTTTACACATTTTCTTTGCACTGCTGGGACATTTTTGGTGTAAAAGGTTGAATTGATACCTTCCGTGACTCATTAATGATGCAAACTGAGTATTCCATTCTGTTTATTTATGGCAGCTCATGATTTTTGAACAATATTTTACATTTGGAAGAGATCTTGTGGTTTAAATCTGGTCTTGGGTTTCAGTATTATCGTTTATCATCTACATTTACTTCAGCAATATTTCGCTTTTTTTATTGTGAGCGTTGGGAGGGCATCAGGTGCACAATAAGCAAGGTCACAAGTGGCTGAGGATCTTATGCCGACTCCCCGCAGCTGCCACAGACGGAGCAAAGTGCAATCAAATCTTGTATTGAATAATGTATGAACTGGACAAGGAAATCCACAGTAATCTGTTTGCCCACTGAACGAAGACTCTGTAAGAGGATTGGTGTTTGACGACTGGATCCTTGCACTGCTCAATGTGGGGCAGGCCGACTGTTACTCCACTCCACTGTGATTAGCATCATATGTTGAGCTTAGTCCTGGCTGGGCTCAGATCGGATCAGATGTTGGCCTATAGCTGGAGACGCAATTCAGCCGCAGGGACTTTCTGTCTACAGACCCTTTACTCATTTTGCATATTTTACCATTACAATTACCATGTTTTGTGTTAATTAGTATCTGGGTATTGATTTTTTACACAACCCTTATATAGTGTAATCTGCAATTTACATATGATAATGATTTGAATTTATTTTGGATTAATTTGGTAATAGCGATGTACAATATTTGCAGTTTAAATTATGAATGATGACCTACTTTTATTTTATCGATCTACCTCAACCTAACAGGTCCAAATGAAAAGAAAGTCTTGATTCTTAGAGCGCTTTCCCAGCTCTGTGAGGGGTGCTCAGGAATTTTCCGTGATTTGTTTGTTTATCTGCACAAATAATCGTGGGTCCTCACTGTGTAACTAGAGTCATGTGATCGTTGTATCTGTGATATCTGAACAGCGAGTGAATCATATCATCCCACTTTCAGTCTGTTATACACTTATTTTTAGACAGGCCATCTGTCTGTCATCTGTGCCAGAAATGGGGAATTTCAGTAATGTAAATCTAAAGTAATAGTAAAGCTTTTGTGGTCTGAACGATGCCACATTTCTGGGTTTGTGTGTTGCGATGATGCCCCTGTCGTCTTCTGCAGTGTGTGAATGTAACAATAGGACATGGGTGTGGAGAGATGAGTAGCTGGTGCTGCGCTCTCTCCTCCCACAGAATAGATCACTGTCAGCCTCC
>KN494697.1:0-2500 GCA_000787155.1 Scartelaos histophorus | reverse complement strand
GATGTGACGCTATCAGCAAGTGGCAGAGCACAACCCTGCAATATGTCTCATTTTAGTGTGTTTTCTGTGTCAACTTCATTGTAGCAGTGATGTGCACTTGATTTCATTATAAAGACATTGCTATAGGATTGATGCTATGGACTCTGGCCTTCAAATAAACTGGATCAGTTTTATTCATTGTGTCCTGTATAAATGCCAAGGAGAGCTTTGTGTGTGCAAGTGCCATTGTTTCCACTACATTAAAATAATTGAACACACAGATTTCCATGGTGAGCTATCATTTATTATTGTTATTATGATGATGACTATTATTGTGTTTTGGGTCACTGGAGATTGAAGCTCTGGTGGTTATTAATATTTGCAAATCAACCCTAGATGAAAGAACATGGGCTTTGAATCCAGAGCATAATCCCAGGATTACATGGGAGGTGGGAGTTTCCACTTGAGCCTGAAAAAATAAATGCGTGCTGAATTCCATAAAAAAAAAAAACTCTTTTAACATACCTTTATATTTACCCTTAAATGCACATAGCCAATAATAATGTAATATTCCCCACAATCTTATTAACAGGATTTTTAAGAAAATAAATGCAATGATCTGAACAGAATTATCTACTTGACTTTTTATCCTTACTTACTATGAAAGAAAAGCATTGTGATTACATGCTGTGTGCAAGATGTTTATGCAAGGTGAAAGAAGTTAAAATGGTAGAGAAGCACAGTACTTCCACTGGGCTCCACACACTTGCTCTGACGCACTTTGTCCACGTAGCGCCGCTGTTGGTCTACAGGAGAGCTGAGAACCCAAGCATAAAGAGCCCCTCCTGTTTTCTCCAGTCTTCAATATTTTTAACAGAGCAAGAGCACGGGAAGGAAAATCATCAATTTACATAGGAAATGTAAAGACTTTACTCCAGAGGATTTTTAGTGTATTGAGAATATTTTATCCAAGAAACATGAGTTTACCCTTGACATGGAGCTATTTTGGAATGGTTCTTTATTTTTTACTGGATCTTCGTTTGAAAACGGTGTCGGGGCAGCTTTCTTACTCAGTGTCAGAGGAGGTCCACCCCGGAACTGCTGTTGGAAATATCGCAAAGGATTTAAACCTAAACCCTCAGGATTTGGAGTCGCGTGTGTTTCAAATTGTCACCGGATCAAAAAGGAGATTCTTTGAAGTAAATCTGAAAACCGGAGTATTGTTAGTAAGTGAGAGAATAGACCGAGAGGAGCTGTGCACTAAAGAAAATAAATGTTCTCTGAACATAGAAGCTGTTATTAATAACCCGGTGAAGCTTTACCACATTAGCGTAGACGTTTTAGACGTCAATGATAATGCGCCCGTATTTTCCAGTACTATACAACATATTAATATTGCAGAAAGTACATTGCCAGGCGTCAAATTTGAGCTGTCTGAAGCCAGTGATGGGGATGTAGGTAAAAATGGAGTCAGTGATTACAAATTAAGTCAGAATGATTATTTTGCTTTGGCGGTGCACAAAGCGGGAGGCAGAGTGTCCGCGGAGTTAGTCTTGCACAAAGCTCTGGACAGAGAAAAGCAGGCTATTATCGCGATGACTCTGACTGCTGTAGATGGAGGGTCTCCTCCAAAATCGGGCACTGCACAGCTGGTGGTTAATGTTTTAGATATCAACGACAATATCCCACTTTTTAGCGCATCTTTGTATAAGACAAAAATTCAAGAAAACGCAGCTATAGGCACCCCGGTAATTGTGGTTAACGCGACAGATGCAGACGAGGGACTTAACAGTGAAATTATGTTTTCTCTAAGAAACAAAGATCAAGACCACGTTCTTGACATATTTGAAATTGAAAGTGAAACCGGGTTAATTAAAGTGAGGGGAAACATAGACTACGAAGAAATAAAAGCTTTTGAGATCCGTGTAGAGGCCAGTGACAGAGGCCACCCGCCCATGTCAGCACACTGTAAGGTGCTTGTGGAGATAGAAGATTTGAATGACAATGTTCCTGAAGTCACCGTCACGTCTCTCCACAAGAATGTGAGGGAGGACACTGGTGTGGGCACAGTGGTCGCTCTAGTATCAGTTGCCGATAAAGATGGTGGTAAAAACGGTGAAGTTATGATCCAAATTGAAAATGAAGTTCCTTTTAAATTAGAGCCAAATTATAAAAACTATTACTCACTTTTAGTTGACGGACCAATGGACAGAGAAAGTGTGTCTTACTATGACGTTACTTTTGTAGCAACTGATAAAGGTGCGCCGCCACTGTCCAGCACAAGTGTAGTGACCATTCACATTTTAGATGTTAATGACAATGCGCCTGTTTTCAGGGCAAATTTTATGAATATATATGTAAGGGAGAATAGTCAAACTGGTGAAATTATAAAAAGGGTATCTGCACTTGATGCTGATATTGATCAAAACAGTCACATAGGTTACTCTATTATACACAACAGTTTAGAGTTATCAACCATGGTTAACATTAACCAAGAGACAGGAGACATAGTGAGTCTTCA
>JACN01132045.1:0-33133 GCA_000787155.1 Scartelaos histophorus | reverse complement strand
AATTTATCCAATATCTGTTAGCATCAGGACCTTCATTTGAGTGGAGTCCATGTCTTTTATATTTATTTTATTTTTATATATTATATTTATTTTATTTTATATAGTCTATGTTGAAGACAGAAAGGTTTGATGCCACATGTTGAGACATTCTAGACAGTGTAAGAACCTTGGACATTGGATGGACCCTCCACTCGAAAAGTTACACAATGCACCTTTAAGTATTCCATTTAAGTACTATTACTATTGTACTTGTAAAATTAAGTGTCCCCACTACTAAAACATCCCGCTGTTACTCCAAAATCTACCAAAATTTGCTCTCAAGTACCATTATTTCAAAATAATATTACTCAAGGCCTAAAAGCAGAAGATAAAGTAGAAGTAAAGTAGAAGATAAAATATAAAAAAATATTTTTGAAGAATAATTGAATTGAATAACAGAATTGAAACAAATTAAACCTGAATTCAAGAGCTTTGTAAGAATGTTCGTCTTTTAACATCGTCAACAAAATGATCTGTCACTTGTAGACTTACAGAAAGATTAACCAAAACATTCAAAAGTAGCCAACTCAAGTGAAGTAGAAGTAAAAGTATTATGTCAGAAAACTACTACTACTTTTTGTTTGTTTGGTTGTTTTAGAATTTGTTTATTGACTTATACCGAAATTGTACTTTACATCACAAAAAGTAAAACAAATTTAAAAGACATTCTTCACAATCTCCTTTTATATCAACATGATTCACACACAAAAACAAAAAACAACAACTAACTGTTACACCAACACTCTCTATCTAAATGACAGAAAAATAAAAGTGAGTTATCCATCTGGACGTTCCTTATACATAAGATAAGATCAAAATAAGATAAATATCATACTGAAGTGAAAGCCCATGAAACAAAATAAAGGAAAAGAAAAGACCTATTCAAAAGAGTTAATCGTAGCCCATTTATTGTACTATTTGGAATAACGGACGCACTACTCCAGTATAATTTGGCACAAGTAAATGTACTTGAGTAAATTTTCAAATCAGAGTCCTGTTCCATGTGCCGGTGTATAAAGTGAGCGGTTTCACTACAGCACCGTCTCTCTCTAATCACACTATCAACTTGTAAGATCAATAAAGCTTAGTGCTTAAGCTGTGTTGTATTTTAGGAGCAAAATGGAGCCAGTGTACTCTGTAAATGTTCTTAGGCTCACATGTGAATTTCTGAGCAGTCAAATTAAGCAGGATTAGTGCGAGAGGGAGGGGCCACAGCGCTCCTCATGTGACCATGGTCAGCGTGGTCAGAGGGGCAGCCTGACCCCAAAGACAGCTACAACAAAGACACATACACGCCTCAGAGAGTTCTGTCAAACTGGCATCAACCACTGGCCCACCGTGAGCTCCAGTCCAAATCACATGTTCAGTGGTGGTAACTGCAAAAGACAATTTAAATGCATGTATTTTCTTTGCAAACAACTAAATCTCCTGTCACTAAATGGTCTTAGTATCTATAAAAATAAGGAGTTTAGACCTCTATAAACCTGTTCTGAAATGCATGGGATTGTTGTATTAGCAGTTCAAGTGTTATTGCTCCTGGACACATGGAGTTGTGTTTTGTTTCACTTTGTGTCACTCATGTTGGAGTAATCCTTTATTATCAGACAGTTTCTCCATCTACATGTCTCTACATCTCCAAAAGCTCAAAATGCTCTATTCCACCTTGTGATGTCATGAAGTGGTAGTTTACAAGTTAACTGCTATACATTTTACCTTTTGTTTTGTAGAGATTAGACATTTCAAGATTCTAATGAAGTGTTATGGAGTTTAAATACCCAGAGGAGCACTTTCTACTGCACCTCCTTTAATGAGGCTAAAACAGTAGCTGTAGACTGGGCATTTCCAGGTGTAAAATGATCAAAAATGATTCTAGTGAAGATGTATGGATTTTAAAAACACAGTGGAGCTTCAGCCCTTTAACTTAACTCAGTACTTTGATGTTTATTTTTCAGGGGTAGCAGTGTCAGTGATGATAAAAGTCCATGAATCACAACTCAGTAAGTGTTTGGCCCATATTATTCTATTTTCTAATGTTATAATGTTATTACTTCATCAAACATACCTGGAGTTGTGTCTTGTGTCATTCACACATGTTTAACAAACCATTAATTAATTCAAAACCTGCATATTTAGGCTGAGTTCCCTCTGTTCCACCTTGTGATGACATGTGGTAATGTGTTTTTTGAACTACATATTCCTTTGCTAGAAACATTTCAGCCCCAGAATTGCCAATCTTTACTGAACAAAAGGTAAAATGTAGCTGTTAACATTAAAACTTCTGCTTTGTGACATCAGAACGTGGAGCTGAGCATTTTGAGTTTGGAGATGTAGACTAATCCAGGATTACTCAAACATGAATCAAACTAAACACAACTCCAGGCCTCCTTTTGATGAGGTAACATTATAACATGTGTTAAAGCTCACACATGTTATAATGTCAATTTTGCATAATATAGAACTTTTTATGTATTGTAAATTCTTTCTTCCTTCATTCAGTGGCCGAGTGGCTGGAGAATGCACAGTCCTTCAGTGAGCACGAGGAGGCCCCAGTCACAAATAGCCCCAGCTCCAGTCTCCAAAAGAAATGAACCTCACCATGTATTTGTGGTGGTGTCTGCTGCTCCCCTCTCCCGCCTGTGTGAATATGCATGAGGATTTGGGAGGTATAAATAGCGGAGGTGTCCATATTGCCAGTGCGTTTTCCATCAGCACAGAGAAAGGCTTTAATGGGCTTATTATTGAAGCGCATTACATCACCAACGGCCAATTACAAGGAAGCGCCTTCAGGGAGCAGCAGAGGAGGAAGTGACTCAAGGATAAGTTAGTCAGATGTATATGTTCTATAGGTGTTTAAGGGATCATTACTTCCATTAGTTTTTAATATTAGGGAAAAGATCAAATCCAGTCTTTTCTTATTAAAGGTCTTCCATTTGCTGTAACTATGCTCAGTGACATTTTATTTTAGCTACACTTTATTTATCCTTCATAAAGTATGGACAAAGACTGTTTATTAAGTGTGTGACTTGGTCACTTTAAGTAATACACTAACTCTTGTATTATTACACTGTCTGCATTGCAAAATGCTCTACTCCACCTTGTGATGTCACTAAGTGGTTATTTTAGAGTTGCAGCTATTTTAGTCTCAGTTGAACTGCTTTACTCTTCAATATTCAAGTAACTTGAAGTTGTTCCTTTTATTTTGGAATGTTATTTCTTTTACCCATTGTTCAGTTGAGATTGTCACAGAGAGTCTTTAATTAAGTAGTTACTAAGCCTGACTCATTATGAATAAACCACTTGTTCATTATGAATTCAGACTTAGTTCATTCTTTATTAAGGCTAATAAAGGAGTTCCTGTAAAGCGATCCCCAGTGCCCTTAGAAGTGTGCAGAGTATGACAGTGTAGAAGTGTCACATATGACTGGTGCCTGATCAGATCTCCTCATGCAGATGTGCAGGATAACTGTAGCTTGGGGGGTTGGATTTGTTTAGCAGCATGCTCCCTGGCCCTGTGCCACCACAGTCTCTGTAGTAATCACTCCCTCAGACTCCTGCTCCACTTTGAGCTGGCACTGGTGTGTCTGACCCACTTTGATCTGCTCTGCTAGAATAAAGTGTCTCTGCAGCCCGGGTGGAGCCCTAAAGTTGTGTTCTATTAAAAGTGTCCCTCATGTGGTGTCAGGACAGTGGGTGAGGGAGGGGCTGTGAGGTCAGCACACTGCTCATATACGGCCGTATGGCTGTGCCAGATCAGAGCGGGTGATACCACAGAGCAGCGCTGGAGAGAAAGAGAGAGAGATCTGTAGAGGAGGGTGGGCTGTGATCTGATCAGAAGGCTGATAGGGGGAGGCTGAGCTCTGTCCCCAGGAGCAGCTCTGTGGATGTGCTGCCTTCAGGGACCTCCTCGTGGTGACCCAGAGCGTGTGGTGCCACAGCGGGCACAGCGGGACACAACGACCCAGAGGCGCGTGGAGCTGGCCAGATGCAGATGAACCAGACCTGAGAAACAATCGGGCCGGTGTGAGGCAGGCCCAGGCGGGCTCAGGCGGGCTCAGGGAGGCTCGGGGAGGCAGAGGGAAGAGAGGCTCTTTATCAGAGCCATTGATCGTGGCGTGTGCGCATTGATCCAAGTCCACCATCTGCTGGAGTTAGATAAGCGTGCGAGGCCCGGGCATTGTGCTGTCACTCACTGAGAGTGCACTATGAGCAGCAGAGAAAGAGCCAGCTCCAGCCGGAGCACGCACAAGAAGGGAGTGGTGCCGTGGAGCGGAGGAGCCAGAGGAGCGAGGGGGGCGCTCTGCAGCAGGGAATTATGGGGCAGGATTAGCCTCCTCACTTGCAGGAAACAGAATTTTAAACGGCTGTCTCCTGGCTCCCTCACACACACACACACACACACACACATACACACAAACACACACACACACACACACACACACTCACGACCCCCCGCGTCTTCACTGCCCCCAGCCTGACTCCTCACGCTCGTACACTGAACTTCATCTGAGCTTCTGCAGTCAGAGAGAGGCCCACAGCCACATCCTGTGTTACATTTATCAACACGACTCATTCCCATTCAAACAGCAGTATCACACAGTAGGATGCATGATGGATCTTATCACAAACACTGCTCTCACCAGCTCCTCTTGGACTCATTGTGATGAAATAGTTTGTGGAGAAGGCTTTCCGCTACTCTGAGCCCGGTGCATGTGATCTACTCCACTTGTGATCCACAGAGAGTCCTGCTTCAATCCCATTTTAGTGTCTCACATGTGGAAGTCTTTTGTTTTACATTTAATCCGGAGGATTTGGAGGGACATAATATGGTGTATCACAGTTGGTATTTGTTTACAACAGTACAAGTCCATGTGCATTCGGCTGAGTGGCACCTGTCCCCTTCCCCCTTGTTGTGGTCCCAGAGTAAGGACATGGACATATTGGGGTTGCCAGGGCGACCTGTAAAAGAGCAGCAGCAGCACCAGTGGGTGTGTGGGTGCGGGTGCCTCCACCCTCACCCGCCGCTCCTATCTCTGTGCAACTGTCTCTAAGTCCATTCTGCTCCGTTGTCGCTACTTTTTCTTTGCTCCATTTTGCTCTTTAGAATTTGCACATTGGGGTCCAACGCACAAGGCGGCTGCTTTGTGTGGGTGTGGGGGTGTTTTTGATGTGGCCAAAGTGCTGCGGAGGGATTAGTGTGGCCGGTTGGATCATCTTACAGCGCCGACCCCCCCAGACTCACGGACAATGGGGATTAAAACTTCTCTTATTCTTCGGCCCCAAACGGCACGATGACAAAGACACTATTCCTCTGGGTCTTTTAACGGAGCTGCAGCTCGAGTTGTGCACCGGGAGTGGGGGATGGGCCCGGGCGGGGGGCTAACACACAAAATTAATCCTATGGAATTTTCTCCTCATTGCAAATGGAGATTTGTAGCTTTGGCCTCGCTATCGCGGCTGGTCCCACATAACGCATCAGTGTCACTCAACAGAAGATCAGAGGCTCCGCTCAGAGCACTGTCTGTGTGCAGACAGACTCAGCTGATACACATCTACAGCACTTCACAGACAACGTGTCAATGGCTCATTGGGAGAGATGTGATAGATTCATTATTATCACATACTTAACCCGCTCCAAAGGCCACTGAGCAGTTCACCATGTCCTGTCCATCCTCCAACAGCAGCACTGGTCTCAGGATGATGATTTTTAAATGTCAATTACCACCAGCACCTCACTTTGTGTCGCTGAGCAAGTCAACAATACATGACTAGCAGGTTCAATTATGTGGGCCACAGCCATTCTGCATGTACATTGTGTGGCCTGGCTCTCCTCACAATGTCACCCTGTTGATGAATCTCCAAATGCATTGTTGTCTTTGGGGTTTTGACAGTGAGCAATTTTCCAAGTACAAAATGACAAACTAGCCCCTCCCCCTCTCAGGCGTGTGGCAAAATTGTTTCTCTAATAAAAAAATGCATCTTTTGATTGCAAGGGCGGAATATTGTAAATATGTGCACCCCCCTCCACCACCTTCTCAGCCTCCTCCTGCTGCCTCCCTCTTCTGCCTCTGTGCAGTAAATAAAAGATTAAATGAGTCTTCTAAAAACAGGACTGGTCACCAGAAGATAATTGTTTCAGCTTTGTTTACTGTGCGTCAGTGTTTTCTCCTTTTTAGTCTTTTTTCTTTTTCATTGTGTCCGTAATTAAAATTCCTTTATTTTCAAAGTAGTTCTGAAAGAGGACGCCAAATTGCCTTTTCTGTGTTTATGTTGTCATTGGGCCTCTGTGGGAGGGGGGAGGAAAGCGGGGGTGTCCTTGGGTAGGATGCAAGATCAGCTTTATACAAAGTGAAGGCTCTTTCTGTTCTGTGGCATACTGTCATGGCTCTATGCTGAGGTTAGCTCTTTGATGGTGTAAGAATGTTTATGTGCCAAAAGTCATTAAGACACAAGAACTTTAAATGTCACATTTGAGTGTGGATATGGACAGTCAAGTGTATTTCTGTATTCTGTTGTCTAATATAAAATGGACAATGTGTCTGCAGAGAGTTTAAACAAAACTGTGTTTTTGTCCATGGTGATATGAACTTTTAGTATATTACAGTTAAGATACGGTCTTATGTCACATCTTCAAATTGGTCATTATGCACATTGAGGTGCAGATGGATCCCTGATATGAGGTATGTAAATGTGTCTGAAACGTACCAGTCCCACACTAACACCTCATAATGAAGTGTGGCTCTGCTCCTCTCTCTCAAACATGCTTATGTGGCACAGGGACACATTTCCGCAGAGCTGACTTCCATGCACACTGATGAAGCCCCAGTGAGGCAGGCCCCTCTGAGGCTCCTCTGAGGCTCACTGTGTCTGTGTCACACTCACAACACATGTGACAAACAGGGAATTCATTACAAATAGGTGACAATGAGGTTTCCAGCAGCCAATTTTCCACATGTCCCTGTGCTCCACAGAGCAGTGCGCCACTGACGTGGGCTGAGTATAAAACCTGCTCCTCACACATGAGGAGCTGTTGGCCCTGAAGTGAACCACAGCGCCGGGTCAATCGCACATTATAGAGCTGAGATATGTGCTCACAGGTCTGCTTCACACATACACCTCAAAGACTGCAGTGTGCCATCAGACATGCCCTGTGCGGCTATCCTTCTGCCTATAGCTCTGTCCCTCTGTCTACAGCTCTATCCTTCTGCCTATAGCTCTGTCCCTCTGTCTACAGCTCTATCCTTCTGCCTATAGCTCTGTCCCTCTGTCTACAGCTCTATCCTTCTGCCTATAGCTCTGTCCCTCTGTCTACAGCTCCAGCACTTGTGCCTATAGCTCTGTCTCTCTGTCTACAGCTCCAGCACTTGTGCCTATAGCTCTAGACCTTTGCATATAGCTCTGTGCTGCTATCCCTGTGTCTATAGCTCTGTGCTGCTATCCCTGTGTCTATAGCTCTGTGCTGCTATCCCTGTGTCTATAGCTCTGTGCTGCTATCCCTGTGTCTATAGCTCTGTGCTGCTATCCCTGTGTCTATAGCTCTGTGCTGCTATCCCTGTGTCTATAGCTCTGTGCTGCTATCCCTGTGTCTATAGCTCTGTGCTGCTATCCCTGTGTCTATAGCTCTGTGCTGCTATCCCTGTGTCTATAGCTCTGTGCTGCTATCCCTGTGTCTATAGCTCTGTGCTGCTATCCCTGTGTCTATAGCTCTGTGCTGCTATCCCTGTGTCTATAGCTCTGTGCTGCTATCCCTGTGTCTATAGCTCTGTGCATTATTCCTGTGCCTATAGCTCTGTGCTGCTATCCCTATGCCTACAGCTCTGTGCTGCTATCCCTGTGCCTAGCCATGCGCCCATAATTGAATCTCAGGTTGAGATTAATTCTAGGATGTGCACTTGACTCGGTCAAAACAACTATTACAAGGAGGCAATGTATTTTTTACACAGCACTTCACATTGATTAGGCAATGTGCAGCCACCAGAGACGCTCTGATTCTAGATGAGTGTCATTTGCATGAAATGAGGGGTTTGGGATGAGGCGCACACAGACCCATCACTGCTGTTCTAACACATTCAGAGCAGTCCAGCAGCAGATAGGACATAAATAGGTACATGTTTCTGGGTTACACCGGTAGCTGCTTTTACCAGGCTCACACTCTGAGCAGTTTTTGAAAGTTTTAGTTTTTTTAGCTTAGTTTTTTTTTTTTTACATCATATCATGGTATTTTAACCTCCTAAGAAGTGCAGCATGTGCAGTTCTAAGGACAATAGGTATTAACTAAGGAACTACCTATAGAGATTTGAGATTTGTTATAGACTTTTAACACCATAATGTATGTGCTAGCAGATGTGGCAGCAGCCCTTCCAGAGAAAATACGGTGATGGAATGAATACAAGGGACAGTTGGATTATGTGAAATGAACTGTTTGTTTTTCCTGTATTCACAGAGTCCGATCCAGAGGCTAACTAAGGAGTAGCTATGGACATTTGAGATGCCACAGGCTTTTTACACCATATGTGGCAGCAAATTACATTTCAGAGAATAGGAATGAACTATTTCATCACCAACTGAAGTACCACAGCAGAGTATGAACAAGGTATTTCCTGTTTTGTTCACCTGGCTCCCCTGGACACTGCTGTGATGCTGCAGGACACACATTCTGCCCTGACACAGATCTGCATCACACCTGACCAGTTCTCCTCTTGAACTGTGCTGAAACCTTTGAGACACAAAGGTGACTGAGACACTAAATGTTGCTGTAGCAAAACTTGAATTTCCCTCAGGATCAAATCTTTCTCTCTCTTTTTCTCTTATACTAAGGAGGGCCTTAGCTGTGGTCAGCTGAGGTATAGAGATCAAAACAACACCACACCAGGATGTGATCTCAGGGGGCAGGGGCAGGGTCTGTTTTATCCAGAAAGAGGCAGTCACAGAGGGATGGGAGAGAGGGGAGGCCTGCTTTATCCAAAAATAGAGAGAGAGAGTCACAGAGAGAGAGTGAGAGAGGGAGTGTTAAAAGAGGGAGAGGAGACCTGTGAGAGTGGCTGAAAAAGGCCCTCTGTCAGAGGCACTGAGAGCCAGAGAACAGCCCTGCCTCCTCCCGCGCTGCTGTCAAACTGCATCAGCAGTGAGGAGCAGTGACGCTGCTCTCCTCCAGACCCCCCCTCTGACCCCCCCCTCTGCACAAAGAAGTCTGTGAGGACCCACTATGCATTTCACATTCATTTATCCCTCGGCGGGACACGGCTGTCAGGGTCAGCTCGGTGCGATGAGACGGGCGGTGTGGAGGTCCGGGGGGGTCTGGGTCTGGGCTCTAAAGGGAGTGCTGGTGTCACAGGTTGGAGGGGACAGGAGAGGAGAATAGACAGGAGATTTGGGGTGAGACGGGGGTGATGGAGGGTGGCCTCCGGCTCTAATAAAAACTGAAAGAAAGCTCTGTCCAGAGTCTTTATTGGATCGAGCTTATGCTGCCTTCCATGGGGTCTTCAATGGGAGCTGGGAGAGCGTCCCTCTGCCCAAGCCCATTAGCCTGCATTAGCAGCTCCACACAGCCAAACCTTAAACAGGCCACAATAACCGCGAGGTACAAGCCTTGAGCCTTAAGACCCAAAAGGGCTTTGAATAGATGCTCCGCAAATCATGTTGTTGAACAAATCAGGTATTAAAGAGAGAAGAGTTGGTCCGAATTTACTTTCCCTAAAGACTTTAGTTAAGCTAGTTACTGCGGAGCTTTAGTTAGACATTCGTGGCTTGTGAGCGATTGTGCATGTGTGAGGGGCCATCATTCTTCAGAGATCTTAAACTATGACACCCAAACACCCCCCGCTACATAAACCCTTCTACTTCTACCCTCAGCTCACCCTCACACACCAACTCCCCCAACAATGGGCTGCTATTGGCAATTAAATGCTATTTGGAGATCGCGGCGCTAAGCTAATAGCATTATTGTTGTGATTCTTTGGCTAAATGGCAGATAGGATTTCCCTCTTTACCAATAAAGCACGACTCACTGTCTTACCAGCTGCATTACAGAGCTTACCTTGGGCTAATGCTTCTGAGCCTTTCCGATTACCATGTGAATATTTCCTCTTCACCAGCGTCAGGAGCCATTGGAGGCCTGTCCATCACATGTGCTGCGCTGCCTTTGGCCCTGACGGAACCACCACCCAGGCAGCTCCACAGCCCACGTTTGTCACTTACATTCTATAGAGCAACTTAGGCTGAATATTCTTCCCATTCTTTACACCTCCCCGTCATGCAGCACTATTATTATTTGCTTTTTATCTGTGCTGGAGCCGTACTGGGAGAGCGGACAAAATCCACCTCCATGTTAAATAATTTACCTCCAATAGAGCTCCATCTCGCTGCTGCCTCGGCTGTGTTTGTCCAGAGATCCGCAGTGGCAGGACCTATTCAGCGGACAGGACTCTTTGAGAGGAATATGAAAAGGCAGATTTAAAGGTGACGCCTGGTCAGAGGAGAGAGGGAGAGTGGGCACCTTTAGAATGCACCCTCCCTCTGTATCCCCGGGCGACAGCTACCCAGATCTGTAACTCCAAAGATGGATGGAATAACCAACACAATGCTACTACAAACCAAAGTCAGTTATACGCAAGGCTAACAGCAAGAGACCACTGAATGTATTCAACTCTGCAGTCTAATTCCTTCCAATGTACCATTTTAAAACACACATAATTATCAGTATTAGAAGTATTATTTACAAGAACATTACAGATTGAAGGGAAATAGCTCCCCAGATGCATTAGTTCCATTCCTCTGAGGCCCACAGTTGTAGCAGACCAGTTTAAGCCATTTCAACCGCCGTTATGATCTTAATTAGCTGCACCTAAAGCCCGTCTCCTCCCCGCACAAGTCTCATTACTCCCAGCTCCTCTTCAGCCACTGCCCCTGCACTGACTGAAAGGACACAACCATCTCCAGTGTGAGGATTACAACCTGGATACATCACAGTAATCATCGGCCCCTCCTCGGGCCCTCCTGCCTGGCCCCTCCTGCACCCTCTATGAGACACACCGCACTATTTCCCCACTAATTCACACATTGTATATTAAACAGGCTCTTCACTCCAGCCAAAGCATAAGTCCAGAGAGCAGAGGCTAAGTGTGCTAAAAGAGCAGTGCTTCCTTTGTACATAGCAGCAGTCAGTCTAGCTAAACGTCTTGTCATGAGTGGCTTTAGCCTAGGCAGCATCACTTTAACTTGGCCGTGAGGATCAAACTTTGTGTTTAAAGGCTCTCTTAATTGGATCTCTTCCTTAACCCGGGCAGATCTTTGATCCGTATTGTAAACTTTCATTGTTGTCCATCAGTATTAGGAGCGGGTGCGATTGCATGCTCTCCTCTTAGCATCCTAAACTCCTTAGTGTTGGTATCAGCTCAGGCTCTTAGCAGTGGATAAGCCGCGCTAATGTCATAATGGTGATGATTTGGCTCAGCCCGGCGCCGTTATGTCAATTCAGCCAAGAGCAGCCACAGCCACAATTAGCACCAAATTAGCTCAATGGTATTGAGTGTTTGTGTATGAGGCAGGCCCCTGACCCTCTCCACACTTCACTGCAATCAATTACACTTCACTGCTCCACAGCGGAGCAGTGAAGACCTTTAGGTGCTCTCTAAGTGAATGAAGACCTTAGACCCGAGTACTGTCTGTCTTGAAGAGACAAGCTAGAATAAAACTAGAGCAGAAGTGATAAGACCTACATTTATTTTGTGAATTTTTATCTGCAACTACACCTGCACTTACACTGATAATGGGACAGTCATGGATGCACAAGGACCTCAGAGATTTAACTCAGACTTAAAGTTACTGAGTTTCATGTATTATGAACATGTAACATGAAACAAGGCTGAGACTGTATATTAAATATGGTTAAGCTGCACAGCCATTTTAAATGTAGGAAGATCCCAGTCGTCTTAATGAGCACTAGTTAAGCACTTTAGAGTTTGAGGAGCACAAGTGAAAGCCCATTCTAAAGACCAGAGCAGTCTGAAATGGGACGGCTGTGGTGTACAGGGGGGCACAGCAGCTGTGGGTGGGTCTCACTCAAAGCCTATTTGTGGATAAAAGTGGTGCAGCCCTGGGGTCCACTGGCCCAGCCGGCCCGGCCCGCTGATTATGGGGGCACAGGGGCAGGACGGCCCTTTAATTTGGGTCTGCCACTGGTGTATCTGTAGCCAGACAATGGCGATTACCTTCCTCTTTATCTGGCAGAGAAGGGGCTTTGAGAGAGCAATCTGAGGAGCGCAGGAAATGGCACGACACAGGATTAGCCGCACAACAGGACGGTAAATTAAATGTTGGAGATGAAAGAATGAGCCTCTGACATGCATCAATAGAGAGCATTGGGTGCATTCTAATAACAAGAGCCAAGGAGAAATACCTGTAGAGATTAGGGAGAGAGAGAGGGACCATACACAATCATATCAATGACTCGGGGCCTCTTTTGTAGTGTGGCTCCCTCTAGATCCAGGCAAACAGGAAGTCGGCGTTATTGTAGCGTCGACACAATGACTTTGAGTGTCGCGGGTCACAACTGCACAGCATTGCTTAAACATGGCCTCATTCAAACACACTCACATTTTCTGGGGTTGTATTCAGTGTGTGTATAACTCTATCTGCCATAGAAATGCTCACCTAAAGGTAAATGTTTGCATGATGCTTTTTAAAACCCACCGCATGGGACTGACTGCATTAGGTAATTTCTCATTTTAGATGGACTTTTTATAAGATGATGCATGGTGGCACTGTGGGAGAATAAAAGTACACTATATGTAGTAGAGTTTGGCATTAGCTGAAGCTGAAGTAGCTCAGCGGTTTGATCTCAGCCTTTTGTGCCCTTGGGCAAAACACTTCATCTATCTTGCTTATAAGATATGAATGAGGTGTGCACATATTCAGTGGTACTACTGTGTCAAACCGTATCAAAAATATGATACTGATTCATACTAAAACTAGTATTGAAACTAGTTACTCATCTGAGAGAGAATGAACACTAGAGCACATAGACTAGTACACGCCCAAGGACCACTCTGAAACCTACCTGGACCACTGAGGGGCCTCATAGATACAAGGCCACAGGTAAAATAAGAAGAAAGTATGAAGATTTAATGACATTCTATGGTCTAAATAAAGCGTGTTTGCCATCCTCATCGTAGTATCTGAATCAGTATTCAGTATCAAGTGTATTCCTTAGTATCGAAATCGAGTTTGAAACTTAAAACTTTTAGTATCACGACAACAGTAGATGGTTATGTAAAAGTTAATGCAATATTTCTGGACCCAACATTTGTAAACCCTGGCTTTAAAGTGATATACAAAGCACAGCCATCTCAAATTATAATTTCTTGCCACCATATTTCAATATCAAAGTGAAGAAAAAGAAGAAATATATGCAACTGGCACCTGCTAATGTAACCACACACCCACAGAAAACACCAGTACACATTAACATACGTATAAAATAGTCCTATTCAAATGCAGTTAGATTCTCCCTCAGTACCTCTAGTCTGTCCCCATTAGAACATCATAATCCTTATTTACACTCTCTTCAGAACCAGAGTGCCACTATTTAAATAAGTTCCGACTGCGGCATCGTCAGCAGATCCTCAGCGCGCCCAAACAAACCTATCTACAATTTGACGCAATTACTCAAGTTCATTAAAAGTTTCGGCTCAAGTTCTTCAAAACAAAAACTAACTCGCGTCATCGTTCGTAGAAATTAAAGGCTCCGTGTTACACTATTTGCTGATCTGTGTTATAATGTTGTGTCCTCATCAAAAACATGCCTGGAGTTGTGTTTTGCTTTATACACACATGTTTAACACACAAACTCTGCATATTTAAAGGTGCACTATGGCACTTTTTGGTTGGGGGTCCGTCATCATGTTCCACAGTATGACATTAAACGGATCTATCTTACATTTATTTCATTACAGGTAGTTTAATAGCTCCAAAATACTTAGAAAAACATACATTGTGACTGTGAGCGGGGTCGCCTCTCCACAGATCTGACTTGTCTGATCTCGTTTGGTCTCCATGACGATAGAAAGGTTTAATGCCGTACTGTGACACATTCCGGATAAAGCGATGACATCACCATGAAAAGCATTTGAAGGACCAGAAAAGTAACAAAATCCATCAACGGAAAACACTCTGTTCCACCTTGTGATGTCATGTGGTCATACAGTAAGTGCTCCACTGTGTTTTTAAAGTCCATACATCTTTACTGCATTATCTCAGCCTCTGTGAATGAAACAAAACACAACTCCAGATATGTTTTTGATGATGTAATGACATTCGGACATGGCTTAAACCTCACAAGACTCAATTTTGTTTCATATAGAACCTTTAAACAACACATTCTAATGATTTGATTGACAGACGCTTACGTGGTGACGCTAGGTGTTGCTAAGGGAAGGCCCAAATGATTCAATCAGCAAGTGGCTTTATCTGGGTTATTCTACACTAAAGCAAGGGATGATGAAGAGGAGGCTAGCCTTAATCTTGGTCACAATGGAGGGGAACAAAGGCGTACTTACAAGCACTATCGGCCACAAATATCAAATCAGCTCCGGCAGCACCTAATCCCAGCAGAGCGCATTGTTGACTCAGTGAACCTGCACCCGGCCCTGCACACAGATATGAGAGGAGAGCAGGTATACACCACGCTATGGACACAACAGCTCAAAGCATACAACTATGTAAATATGTCTATGAAATCAATATGTAGGCTGCTGTATTTGCCATAGGGGTTGTTTTGGGAAATGACAGAATTGCACAGTTAGCATATGCACTGTCAAATCAGCAGAGATACAGATCAAACTATATCAAAAGTAGATGCTCATTTGACCAGGTATCAAAAGTTTTGTAATGGTCTTTATCAGAAGTAGTATAAGACTATACAATAATACTAAAGTGACCATCTGTAAGTTTATTTGATTTTTTTTCACCTGCAGAAGGCAGATGAAAAGTCTGTTCCCCCTCCCCTCACCTGGCCTTTGTTCACCTGTGTTTGCTGGTCTGTAACTGCAGGTTACGTGCAAGAATTTGGATGGATCTTGCGCTCCTAACAAAAACTGTTTATATCGTCACGCTCCAATTTACCTTTATTAATAGTATGTCTACATCCCTAAAGCTCAAAATGCTGTTTCATCTTGTGATGTCATGTACTGATAGTTTTCAAGTTAACAAATCCTTTTACCTTAAGTTCAGTAGAGACTGAAATTATTGAAATGATTCTATTGAAGGTATATGGAGTTTAAAAACACAGTGGAGCACTTCCTGTATTATCACATGACATCACAAAGTTGAACAGAGTATTTAAATATGCAGGGTTTATGTGTTAAACATGTGGGAATGAAACAAAAAGCAAATCCAGATATGATTTGTCGAGGAAACAACATTCGAACATAGATGGTAAAATAGAGCAATATGGGCCCTTTAAAGTTGTGTGAGTGCAGTCTGAGCGTGGTGACTGGTCCCAGTGCAGCTGCCTGGAAGTGGATGCCCTTGTATGGGACGGCTCTTGGCTGAAGGGAAAAGGACACTGGCAACTTCATTATCCCACAATAACAGACTAATTATTGTGTTTGTTAGCTACAAATCAGAGCACAACAGCCTGCATGTCCCTGTCCTGTTTGAGCATCTTAATTACTTACCCCCCCACACCCCCACACCCCCTCCACGCTCTCTCTGTTGCCTCTGCTGGTGTTGTTATTTAGCATATAAAAGGCAACGGCTAATTGTCTGGACTATAAATATTCGCCATGTAATTAGCGTTCTGGCCGGCCTCAGCACTGTGTTATCACCTCACTGTAGGGTACGAGGAGCTATCTGCCATTCTCTGCATCCAATGGCAGTTTGATGGGGACAAGAAATAACGGGAAGAAATGCTACAGTATCAGAGAACTTGAAGGAATTGAAAGTGTATAAGTTAGAGTAAGATGAGAGAGAAGTCACAGCTCATGTTAAAGACGGGGCATTTTATATTCTATGGGGTATTAACTGCAAACACATAACATATTATAACCTACATTTTAACCATAACCCTTATGCAACTTCAGCTGCAAAGATAAAGATATTTATATGTTTAATGCTATACCATGGAGCACTCCAGGAGAGGCAATACCATATACTAGGAGAAAAGCACCCTCCAGGAGAATAATGACATAGTGCATCTTTAAATTCTTTCTTTCACAGTTGATTCTAGCAATTGAAAGCTCCTGTGTCCAACTTTTCCAATGTCACACACTCTGCCTCACACTCCGTCTCTGAGAGTTACAAAAAGCTCCATTCAAGTCACTGCTGTGGATTATTAGAATGCTCAGAATACATAAGGTAAGTGCAAAATAATTTTGGACAACTGCAGACCATTTAAGATGAACTAGTTCTTACATAGAGCATCTGCTCTTGGTGTCCACAGAGATCCAGGAACCCTCACTTCTCAAGGAGAGGAATTTGAAGAACGCTAGAGAAGCAGAAGAAGCCACTCCAGTCTTTGCCCCAAGTCTGCAGAGTCCAGCAATCACAGAGGCATCTGCAGGAGAGCTCTTCAGACACAAAAGGGCCTTAAGTTTTAAAACAAACCAGACGGTGGGCTCCAATGCTAAGAGACTGGTCTGGGACTGTCTTTTTAAACGCCTCATTAAAACTAGAACATACCATTGCCAAGGCATTCAAACTCTTGGCTACAATCATCTAGATCACCAGATAAAACAAATGTATTCATTTAATAGAAGAATAGCTCCAGGAAATGTAACATCTTGTTTGTAAAGTAAAATAGATAATTAGCTTCCGCAGTTTATTCACAGCATAAAGACATCAATCAGCTTCTTAGATTTGGTAATATAGTAATATAGATTTGAAGCATTCAATAAACTTATAGCAACTTTTAAAAGCAGGAGCAGACTTTATCAGTGCTTTTCTGACTGGGGCATGTCACCTCCACTCACACAGTGCCAGGGGTAAGATGGTGAACTCTCCAAACACACCACAAAGGGACATAAGAGAGGGTTGAATTGGCAGAGAAAGAGAGGTGCAAACCAGGAGGCTGTGTGCCAGTGTGAGACAGGCCGAGTGGAGCCGGGAGACCCGTTAGGGCGCTCCTGAGGGCCGCTCCTGAGGGCCCCTCCTGAGGGCCGCTCCTGAGGGCCCCTCCTGAGGGCCCCTCCTGAGGGCCCCTCCTGAGGGCCAGTAATTGGCCTGTCCAGAGAGTGTCTGCAGACAGGGACACAGCCTGTGGGACACAGCCTGTGGGACCCCACGCTGAAGGGGGCTTTCCAAGTCACATGAAAGTTTGTTGGGATGAATGTACCATAATTAGATTAATAAGTAGCTTAATTTATCGCAGCAGAGGATATCAGCAGCTCCACATTAGAGGCAGGCCAGCAGATTAGGCTCGATTGGCGTTTTGAAAACACGATTAGCCCCCCAGCACAAAGCGCAGCCTCTTTCACAGGTCCTACCACAAGGGCTGGATTAGAGCGACGTGTTGAATAATCAGACTGGCCCCCTTGTTCCTCTCAGGGCTCCAGCACACCAGGGTGCAGCATGAGGACACACCTCTGAGCACCACCTCTGAGCACCACCTCTGAGCACCACCTCTGAGCACCACCTCTGAGCACCTACATCTGAACACCAAACACCCAGGAATCTGACTATGCTCATGTCAAGTGCAGCCAGTCCCAAAGCAGGTTAGCATGTTTCAGTATTGACTACTATTAAAATATCTTTAACTAAAGGAAGTTGATGGTTTCAGCTCCTCCATGTCCTGCACTTTCACAGAGCTTATCTAAGGTGAGAGCAGAGCTCCTGTACATCCCCTGAGCCAGTGTCATGGCTAATTGATAGTTCCTCCAGTGTGCTGCAGAGCTCCAATAAAGACCTGAGCATATGTCTGAGGTCTGTAGCAGCCACAGCCCCGTGCATCATGAATGCAGCTCGTACTAAGCTCTAGATCCCTTTATCCTCTACATCCTTCACATCCGGCCTCTTTTAAAAAGTGGATTAAAAACTGATGGGCCCTGAGCCAAGATTTTTGTAGAGTATCCCATACATAATAGAGAGGTTACAGCTGTTTCTAGTAGGGTCTATGATTAAAGGTACACTATGTGACTTTTTTGGAGAAGGCTTGGCCTGCTTGGACTGTTCCACAGTATTGCAATGAACTTATCTATTCCCATGAAGATAAGCAAGGGACACTACCAGGCCAAGTTACTAACCAGATCTATGGAGAGGCAACCCTGACTGTGCAAGAGGCTAGCTAAGGAGTGTGGGAGTAAATGTTTCAGAAGACTTTCCAGAAGAAATACTCCAAGACTTTCCAGAGGAAACACTTTGAGGGAATGGACCATTTCAGGACCAGCTGCTGTGATGCTGCAGAACACAGAGGAGGGACACTTTCTGCTCTTCCTCTCCTCAAACTGCTCTGACACAAAATCCAATGACCCTGCCTGACCGCTCCTCCTGTTAAACTTCACTGAGACCTTTGACCGAGACACCAAGACGCAGTGTAAATGCAATAAAACTTGAATTTCCCTCAGGATCAATAAAGTATCTCTCTCTCTTTCTCCCAGTGCATTCTTTAGCAGATACTGGAGCAAAAAGTTCTGAAATAATAGTAAAATGTGATACTTTTATCACATGGAAAATCTACTTAAGTAAACATTATTTTATATTAGTATTTTACAATTTTTGATCTAATAAAGCTTAAAATATATTGATTTTGATAAAGATTTGTGCTGAATTGTGTTCACAAAAGATATAATTGAACCTGTTTTTATTTGTATATATACTTGTCCTGTTCAAAAATGTAGTGGAGTAGAAAGTACAGATACCTGCTTTCAAATGTAGTGAAGTAATAGATACCTACAGTACTTTACAACTTTTACTTCATTACATTCCACCACTGTCTGTGAGTGACATCAGATTCAGTGCACATTTTCCCTGACTCCAGCAGAAGTTCTATTTACCCTTGAAGCGCAGTAACTTTTACATTTGCCAGTGCTGTTGTTACTGCAGAGGAATTATCCGTAGTGAATATGCAGGGCCATGCCTCAGTGACAGTGTGCAGTGTCAACATGTCCTCCAGCCCGCTCCAGCAGGCCGGCCTCCTCTCTGCTGTGGGACACCGGGCACGTCTGGGTGCGTCTGCAGCCTCGACGCAGTCTGGAAGGAAAAGATGAAATATAAGATAATCTATACATTCCATCTTTGGTCAAAATAAGAGAGAAGACTTTTTATTATTGATACTCTGCAGTGACTCACCTGGGGATGCTCTGTAATGTATTTCTATTGGGGAAATGTTCAGCAGTTTCCATGGTGACACACTGCACACATTAGCAAACACAGAACAATCTTACACCAAAAAGTTGTAAGATAGTCTGAAAACTCAAGAAAAAATTTAAAATGGATTTTAAAAATGTATTTTTATGACCTTGTTTAGGTGTGTGATTTATAACTAAAACAAATGAGTTCACCTGTAGTAGAAATATCGAGGGCATCACCTGCAAAGTATATAATAAAATAATATATACATTTAATCTTTTGGTCAAAATAAGAGTACCATTTTTTATGATAGAGTATTGGAAGCCTGACAATTTGAAGTCTGTTATTTCACCAAGTGTAAACTGTGAATAGTGTAATTTTACTCTCAAGAAGACAAAACTATAGAGAATTAAGAACCACACCCCACCAAGGCATTGGTAACAATCCAAGGATTGTACCCAGCTCTCAAGAAGACAAAACTATAGAGAATTCAGAACCACATCAAGGCTTTGTTAACAGTCCAAGGATTGTACCCAGATCTATGTATCTGAGACAAATAGACCAAGTAACTGGGTAAAGAATTCTTTTTGTTCATTTTGTTCCTTTACTGACCTCTTGTGGTGGGACTAAATGTGTGTGTGGCCTCAGTGAAAAGTTACCACTGACACAAAAGCTGTCATCATTGACACTAAAATGTAACTTTCTGGAATAGCATATTTAGAGTACTTTTACTCATACTTGGGTAATATATCATTTACAGTGTAACAGAACTGTAAATGGTTATTTTTACTCTGTTGACAATATGAAATTATTTGAACATTTGTTTCTAGCACTGCTCCTTCAGATTTGTTTGTTTTTGCTACATCAAGACACTTTTGCATAGTTACTCTTAGTATTTGATATAGTAGTTTCCCTTAATACTTTTTTAGTGTTACTTCAGTACTTTGCAGTTTTACTAATACAATTTCAAAGTAACACTGAACTCTTAGTATTTGATATAGTAGTTTCCCCTAATACTTTTTTAGTATTATACTAATACAATTTCAAAGTAACATTGCTTTTATATAAGAACACAGAGGAAGTGAGAGTTTCAGGGTATCTTAGTTAAAAGTTCTCAAAAGGTGCTCTTCAAGGATGAGGCTCAAAAGGTAAAAGATAGTGAAGATGACTAAACTTGTAATGTAAAAAATGACTGTGATAAAGTAAAGCACCATCAAAAAGTCCAAGGCACTCTGTTGGAATTAGTAAAAACAGCGCAAATGCGATTGATTTCTTTTTTTTTGCTTTTTTTTTTTGTTTAGCCCTTGAAATGCCCGTGCCTAGTACTGCCCCTGAGTATAAAAGTCCTTTAATGGCTTGGGCCATGTAATCATGAAAGGACTTTTACACTAATTCCAACAGAAAGCCACTTTTACTTTCTCACAGTAAGTTTTTACAGTGTAGTTTTGGTCATCTTCACTATTTGTTAACACTGCTTTTACTTGATATATGGTCATTTTTGGCTCTTCTAACTACGTTTACTTAGAATAAACCCAATAAACAGTTCTTATAAGACGTTACTACAGTCAGAATTGAAGTACTTGTGCGTGCTCTCTCCACTCCACAGAGCTTGAGTGTTTGGATCCAGTCTTTTAGCTCAGTGTCCAGCGGTCACCCAGCTCTGGCCTGTCCTCCCTCTGCTCTTATCTTATCATCTAACATCTGCCCCACTATATTCTCTCGATCTGTGTTACAGAACAAACCAGGGCAAAACAACACACACACACGTCGACATTGCTCTGCTCTGCTAGCTAGCCTCCTCCGCGCACCAAATTACCAGGCTCGCCATCAGGCCGACAGCTGGCAGACCCCCGAGGGAATGCCAATTAAGTTTGTAAAACATTTAGACAACAAAACTGTACAAGGGAAATCGCGTAGTCCCATAGAGGCGGCCATGTTCAGAGCTCCCCTGTACCCCCCCATCTGCACGGGCCCAGGAGAGGGGTAAATATGCCCTGAGAAATACATGAATACTTAATCAAAGCCATTGATGGGCTCATGCTAATGTGTTGTTATAACAAATTAAGAGATTATGTATTATTAATAAGCTCCGGCCCACATCTGATAGAGATTGACAGCAGAGATTTTCAGGAAAACACTTTAACTGACAGCTCTGTAATGATGGCTCTGAGCACTTCTGTGACACGATTTACAGACGCTAAGTACACAGGAAGAAATTCAACTCTAGTCTTGGTTAAAATGACTAGAATCTGAAAAAAAAGTCATAAATAAATAAAGTGTCATTTTGGTTATAGATGTCATTGTTTAAGAATATATGACGCTTTTCTCTGGTCTATGTTATAATGTTATTTCCTCATCACAGACACACCTGGAGTTGTGTTTTATTCACACACGTTTAACACACAAAAAAGTTGAGTTCTTCTCTTAAACTAAAAACACTCTGTTCCACCTTGTGATGTCATGTGGTAACACAGGAATACTCTGTTTTAAACCTTATATAACTTCACTAAATCACTGGGATGATTTCAGCCCTGGAATTTCTCTACTAAGCCAAAGGTAAACGGTCGTTGTTAATTTAAAAACTACCACTATGTGACATCACAAGGTGGAAAATATAAGAGATTTAAGTCATTTGAGCCTTACATTCTCATTTTGCTTCACTCTGTTTTTAGCATTGGGGGAAATTATTAGAATAAAAAAAATCTTTTAGAGAACTTGTGAGTGGGTGAAGACATACAACAATACACACACATACACACACACACACACACACACACCTATACATACACACACATACACACACACATGCATACACACATTCACATATGCATACATTCTCATCTTCTCTCCTCCTCCTCCTCTTCTTCTCCTCCTCTGTTCTCCTTATCCTCCTCCTCTCCTTCTCCTCCTCTTCTTCTCCTCTGTTCTCCTTATCCTCCTCCTCTCTCCTCCACTCTTCCTCTTCTTCTCCTTCTCCTCCTCCTCTCCTCCTCTCCTTCTCCTCCTCTTCTTCCTCTCCTCCTCTTCCTCCTCTCCTCCTCTTCCTCCTCTCCTCCTCTTCCTCCTCTTCCTCCTCCTCCTCTCCTCCTCTTCCCCCCTCCTCCTCTTCCTCCTCTTCCTCCTCCTCCTCTTCCTCCTCTTCCTCCTCTCCTCCTCTTCCTCGTCTCCACTGTACATCATGGAGGCAGGTCCCAGTCATCTTCAGCCTGTAGCAGAGTGACAGTGTGGATAACTCACTCAGACAGGAGGAAATGACACAGAGGACGCCGCCCTCAGTCTTTCCCCGCCCTGGGCAAACACGCCATTAACATCAGCCCTGGATCAAGTACTCACTTATGTTGAGTATAAATATATACTCTGGCATATATCTGTACTATAGATATCAGAGCAAAAACACAAGTCAAATTAAAATGATCAAATGAACTGAAAGTATTATAGTACCCATTTTAAAATGTACTTTATGAGTGAAAAGTAGAAGTATTTCAATGCAGATTCTGAGATCTAATAAAGTTCCAGATGTAGTGATTTCTGAGTTGAATTTTGTACTACGCAAACAATTTTATCAGTTGTTTGTTTGTTTTTATCTAGCTGTTTTTGTTTGGATTTTTTTCCCAGAATGTGTGAAAAATAAACCCTAATAAACACTTTTCAATAATAATAAGCACTTTTACTGTTCAATCCTGTAGTAGAGTAGAAAGAACAGATACTTGCTCTCAAATATAGTGAAGTAAAAGTAAAAAAAATGTAAAATATTCTTAAAGACACGTACCTAAAATGTATACAGTGCTTAATCTACGACTGATAATCATTAACAAGTGCTCTTACAGTATTGTGGCAAAGTAGTAATATAAAAGTATGACAGAACAGTTTAGTAATCCTGTCTAAGATCCAAAGTATCTGTTGTAAACTCTACCTAACAGCAGCAATGTATTGAATGAGCGGCTCTGGGGAAATGGAGATTGTGTATTGATGTTCTCTTCAGACTTTTACATGATGAACTAAATAAACCCCGAGGCCTAGAGTGTGTGTGCAGAATGTTTAAGGAAATCAAAGCAAAGACCTGCTGTAATACAAACTATACACTTAATATAGAGCTGTGGTTCCCAAAGTTTTGCTTCTAGTGGCTCCTACATTTTGTCCCTTTTTAACAGTTCCTAAATGTGAAAGGTTGGATTTGGATCTAATTTTTTTAAGACCCAAATTATTTTTTTTTTAAATTTTGTATATTTTTACTTCTCATTACTACAACACAATAAGGCACAGAAGCAGAGTAGGAGATGTGAGTGACAGCTTTTTGCAGTAAAACAGATCTGGCATCATAATAACTTTGTATGCATCATGTCAAAGGATAAACACCCTCCATCGCTTTTACTCTGAAACATTTCTGTCCTTTGGTCATTTCTATCTGTGATTAATTTGCTGTTAAAATGACTTTCACACTGGCTGAATAGTAAAAGAGGAAGTATTTTGAACAGCTCTTTGAAGTGAATGGATACAGAAGTTTCATATCCCATAAAAGAGCCAAAAGTCACATTATTATCCTACTGTGAGTTGTAAAGCAGTGATTGGGGGGAAAATTAGTACTATAGGACTAGAACTATAAGGAAGCAAATGCCAGAGAAAGAGAATTTTAGCCAATCCGGACCAAAACCATGTGTCGACAACTACGTGGGACCATCACAGACGCTTGTTTCTCTGTCATGGCTCAACATTAGACTGGAAGAAGGGTCTGAGTGGGCAGAGCTATAAGTTCATTTTGTGGCATATTTTCATCACTTGTGATTCAAAATTGGGTACAAGGCCTTTAAAATCTGGATCACGTTTAGAACTTGGTAGAACTTGGTGGCTACCATACTTCAACTGCAAACTATTTTGACCATAGACTGTGGATTAAAGTAGTGTGACATTACTCATAGCGCTCGACTAAGCTAAATGAAGTTAAAGCGGCTCGTTTGGAACCAGGAACCATATTTTGAAATCCAAATACAAAACCAAAGAGCCAATCAGGAGCGAGGCTTTTGAAGGTACACTCCCCCTCCTGCCTGCATCACTGGTTTGGCAGCAAAAGATCTTAATTTAGGGACAAAATAGTGAAATAAATTCTAGTTTGGCAGCTACCGTGTCTATTTATATATACAGACTATGATTCTGACACTATCTGACCTAGACAATACGGAAGCGGCAACAAAAATATATATGCATTAAAAAAAAACACTTAAAAATCACACACACACACCGATCCCTGCATACAAACTCAGTTCAATTACTATATGGAAAACTGCACTAGTCCCTAACACACATGTCAACAGCAGTTATTATTTAGAACCAACCCATTCCATTGTGCAGCACATTATCAGCCTTAACCTTACACCAGGGCCACGGCTTTCTCCCCGACCTCCGACAATTTAAACGCTATTTGACCATAATGACCCACTGTTAGCATCACAGACACGCCACCTCCAGCCCAATCACAAACTAATGGGATCTAATCTATACAATAAGGGACATTAATATATATGCAAATCAGCACGTCCCTATCTCGCACCGGAGACTCGGCGCACACTTCGTATCATCTCTGTCACACGTGGCTCATACTTGTTAATTACTGTTCACAAAATGCAAATAGCTGTAGTAGAAATATAGTTATAGCACACGTATGGTTAAGTAAGGGTAGTAGAGAGAGATCGGCCCCCCTCCCCCCGTGCAGACCGGTGTTGGGGTCCGTGTGGAGGGGGTTTGTGTGGGGGGTTATGGGGGACAGGGGGTAGAGGGCCGCCTGTTCAAAGCCACTCTGTGCATTGTTGGCCCGGTAAAGGATTAGTTCTCTTCAGGCTCCAGAATTTGCTTTCTAATTAAAAGGGATAAGATGTAGAAAAATAGCGAGGAGCATTACGACTGTAGTGTGGGGGTGGGAGGAGAGGGCCGTGCGCTGTGTAGTGTCACTGGTGTTTGATCACAAGGCTCACAGTTACCAACAGTTGCTTTGTTGTTCCCCTGGGCTCCACAAAGGCCCCGTCAGCCCAAAAGAGACACAAAGTTAGGTTTCAAAAAGTTTCACTTCTAGCAAGAATCTGCCTTGAGATTTAGGATTTATGTGTGTTTAATTGTTGTTGCAATTGCTGGTGGAGTTTAAGTAACTTTCTTTAAATAGTAGGATTATCAGAAATATGTAAGGCTATTATTAAATGTTAATAATATTACGCACAAATGGGTCTTGTGAGGTTTAAGCCAAGTTTTAATGTTGTTACCTCATCAAAAACATACCCAGAGTTGTGTTTTTCTGTTATTTACACAGTTTTAATGTTGTTACCTCATCAAAAACATACCCAGAGTTGTGTTTTTTGTTTCATTCACACGTTTGAGTAATTTCCAAAGCGCAAAATACTCTTTACCACCTTGTGATGTCATTTAGTGGTAGTTTTCAAGCTAATCGCTACTTTTTATCTTTAGTTCAGAGGAGATTGGCAATTCCAGGTCTGAAATGATCCAAATGATCCTCGTTGTTGAAGGTGTATGGAGTTACGGTGGAGCACTTCCTGTATTACCGCATGACATCACAAGGTAGAACATTTAAGAGAAGAATTCACCCTAAATATGCAAGTTTTGTCTGTGTATGAATGAAACAAAACACAACTCCAGGTATGTTAACGATATGATAAGAGAATAGCATAAGCATAATAGCATAAGATGGGGCTTTTAAGATCCAGCGGTGTTGAATTTTGTAATGAAAACGACTTAATTACTTTTTGAATGACATGAAGTAACCAATCGCAAGAGAAAATATAAGCTACTGTTTTATTTGACACAGTATAGCATGCAAACTATCACCATGTCAGTAAGTTCTATCCAAATCTAAACCAATGACCAATGTTTTTACCACAGAATCCTCCATCACCCCCTGTAGAGAGCAGACCCACAAGACCCTTAGCAACCAGCAGGAGTTTGGCCATCCTTTTTTAACCCTTTCACCTCTTCAACCTGCTGCTGTGTCTTTACCTCGTACCTCACAGGGGTCCTTCTCCCAAACAAACCCGTAAATTATGCGCACCCCGAGAGGCTAACGATGTACCGGGGACACCCCACCCGCCGCACTGTAAAGCCCAAGTCACACGATGGCCACATTTCTAGGTATCACGGGCTAGCAGAGGCCATATCTTCCACCGTGAAGCCCTCGCCGAATCCTCCCAGGCAATCCCATCTTATTTGAGAGAGGTGGGTGTGAAAGAATCCATGGGAGCAGATTAAACAGCAGTAGTGGACAGCCATGAACCTCCCCCCGGCCCCTGCGACTTGACTGGAGTCTGCAGGGGAGGGAGGGGGGGGCTCGCATCTTGTCATCATAGCGGGACAAGCACATTGAAGCGTGTCCCCGGTACCCTCCCAGTCCATTCCACAGACTGCGATGCCCTCTGCCGAAAGCATCAAAGGGCTCTTGTCTCTTGTCTCTCTGCTGGGGAGCCCTGATGAGTGGAGGCGCTGTGGGTTTCCAGGACTCCTAATTAATATGTCCCTTCATATCTGCGTACAAGAGTTCAGGGCTATTTATAGTGCGCTCTGCTTTGGTTCACTGTCGCTGACCTTGGCCGTCCTCAAACCACCACTGAACGAGGCCCTGTGAAGTAGAAATATTGTGTTTATTATCAATGAGCGGCTA
Source organism: Scartelaos histophorus (assembly GCA_000787155.1). Lineage (NCBI taxonomy): Eukaryota > Metazoa > Chordata > Actinopteri > Gobiiformes > Gobiidae > Scartelaos > Scartelaos histophorus. The sequence continues at coordinate 6,162 of JACN01132045.1, read as the reverse complement.
GCGGTACATCAAGCATCATAGATTGAATATATAAATGGACATGGGTCACCTCTCTGTAACTGCTGCTGTTTGCCTCGTCACTTTGGTCTTAAAATGCATGATCCTGCTGTTTTTATTTTGCTATTTTGTATGTTAATAAATTCCTATTCCTAATATGGACCTGGCTCCAAACTCGCCCCTCTAACTGCTGGCCTCATGAGCTTCATTTGACTGGAACTGAATGAATGAATGGTGACGTCACGCTCACTTAATCCACTGCTTTGATGAAAGGGCCTTTGCTCACTTTGTACTTTTTTACTGCTTAAAAGGACTTGTTTAAATCAGGTACACCCCTTTTAAACTATAGGGCTGAGGTACATATCCTACTATACAATCCATTGCAAATATTTTGAAATATATGCAGTAATCAATATATTGCACATGAAATTCTGCAATATGTCACTACCTATAAAAACAACAATATTTCTTCATTGTTGCCATGAATACCCCAATTCTATTATTCAAAGCAGTAAACCTGTCAAATGTAGTGACAAGTGTCCTTCCTCTGAGAATCCTCCCAGTGCTCTAAGCTGAGCCAGTGCTTCTTTTCAGATCAATACCTTTAGAGCTGATCATTTTCACAACATCACCATTCTAAGGACATCTACAAAAACAGCCTTTTGGTTTGATAAACAAATGTCAAAGTGATCCAAATGCAATTTGACATGCAATTGAAGTTGTGATCCAAAAAGGGTGGTGCAGTTAATGCCTAATTAATGTTACCAAATAATAAAGCAACTTGGACTAATAATTACCACACGCAGCCATTCTACCAGTTACACTGTCAATTAACCTTTCTGAACTGGTGAGTCGCAATTTGAGCAAATCCTGTTATCAGCAAATGTAGCACATTCACACACACACAAGCACTGAAAATGTGTGTTTATGGGCGGAAAGAACAACAACAAAACAAACAGCACATACACACTTCCAGTAAACAAGCCTCTTCAGGGCTTATGTGGGCCGGGATCAACTGAAGGTGCTCCTCTTACCACTGAACTACGCCTGTTTACCCGGGATTTATGTTAGCCTACCACAACAGGGCTCTATGCACACATGAGCTTCTGAAGCTACATTAGAGGTGATTTCAGTACAAATGAAAATATATTTCTTTATAAAAAATGTGCAACAATAAACATATATGAACAAACCACTCCCGATACTGTCCTGAGTGATCATCCTCATGACTCTTCTGAAATGTGACCAGTGGAGCCTGAAACACGATTATAAAGAAATAAAAGCAAGGTGAAGAGATGATGGGTTAAGTATTCCTCCCAAATGTCTCTTCTTCACTCTAATGCAGCTCCACTTGGCCCAGGGCCCACTCACATGGTGTGGACGGCCCTGCTGTTGCCATGGGGATGTGTGGAGCTGCACTGGGCCGTGAGCAGGATGGCGAGGGGCTCATGGTAAACATGAGAACACAGCACCCCTCACCTCTGCAGGACATGTCTCTGTGGTGGATGTGGCTGCACTGGGGAGGCTGTATGGTGGCGAGGGTCTGGCTGTCCCCTGACTTCCAGACGAGGAGCAGGGCAGGAGCTGGATAGAGGCCCAGCACGGTGACTGCCTGTCTGCCCACTGCTCGCTGGGCTCGTGCCCCTGCACTTGGATTTCAAAGGGATGTGACAGGGGGACCCCCCCCCTCTCTGTCACAGCCCCAAATGCCCCTCACCAGCTTTTCTGTTCAGCCCTGAGCACGCAGGCCTTTCCCACCACTGCTGCCTCGCTTTGGGAGAAGGCGGAGGCTGTGCTGCTACACTGCACCCATCTGCCCCATGTCTCCCCATGCTGTGGACCATGATGCTGCAGCATGGCTCTGTGGGGGCAATAAAGACTTTGGCGAGTGCCAGGAGCATCCACCCTTTATACCCCTGTCACCAAATGCACACAGAAACGTACACTATTTGATTTATGTCACTTCTCTGCGCAAGGGTACCTGCTTGTTCTAATAATATAGATTTGCTTGTAATGTTCCATAATAGGGCATTAAACTTATCTGTCTTGCATTTATTCCATGCCATTCCATGCCATATGATTTTTTTCCCTCTCAAGGATATCTTTAAAATGTACATTCTTAGGCCTACCTTATCCGATCAATACCATACTGTGGAACATTCCAGGCAAAGCATCTCTATAGAGACATGTAGATGGTGGACCCTCCACCAGAAAAGCTACATGATGCACCTTTAAAATTGGGGCTCATGCAGCATTCAGACAATTTAACAAATGATATGGATTTTGACCATGAGGGAGAGCAGAGAGAAGGAGAAAGAGAGAGCAGAGAGAGAGGAAGAGCAGAGAGAGGAAGAGCAGAGAGAAGGAGAATGAGAGAGCAAAGAGAGAGGAAGAGCAGAGAGAGGAAGAGCAGAGAGAGTGGGAGCAGAGGAGAAGCAGAAACAGAGAGAGAGCAGAGAAAGAGATAGGGAGCAGAGAGAGGGAGCAGTGGGAGCATTGAGAGGGGCGGTGCCACACAGTCTGTGAGGACTGGCCCATCATCAGGAGCAGGTCCCTGTTTGCCGCTCGCCGCATGGCATTTGTCTGGCAGATTCTCGGCTCACATTCCTCCCTTCAGGGCTGGTGCATTCCCAGAGCCTGCCTCCCTGCCTGGGCAGAGCCATTGGGGTAGTATGGTGCCCCCACTCAGGCTGATCCTAAGCTTTAAGGCTACATCTCCAACACACAACACATTCCTCCAACTACTGAGCTGTCGCTCAGGCAACCAGGAAAGAGGTAGAGAGAGAAGAGTGGTACAGGGAAACTCTCCTTGATTCTATATGGAGTGAGGAGAGCAGTGGAATATTGGTAAACTGCAGTTCATTTAAATGTTAGCTCACTTGGTTTGGGACGAGAGGGTATGTTTCACCTCTTTGGGCAGGGGAGAGCTGCTCAAGAAGCGTACACAGAGCGGGATGGTCCCCTCCTCTGCTTCCTCCCACTCCCTCCCACGCAGGCCCAGCCAAGCACTGTGTTTACTCTCCTAATTACAGGGGAGGGGCCGGCTGACAGGCGAGCCATCAGTGTCCCACAGGCCTGAGGCTGGGAACGCTACAAACACCCGCCGCTGTCTCCCAAATGTGGCCATCAAGTCCAACTGTCACTGGGGAGCCTTCAGAGCAAACCCACGGGCCAGAGAGAGATATTAAAGACATGAGAGGAACTGGCACTAACAGGGGCTGCTTGAGAAGTCCAAGTGGGGCTGGGGGCATCGCCAAAGTGTCATTCAAAGCAAAGTGGGCTTTTGGACAGGGAGCAGCCATCACACACACACCAGTGCTGCGTCTGTCACCCAGGCAGGAAATATTTATGACAGGGAAAATAGTGCAATAAACACACCATCATTCAAGATTAGAACACTTGTAGTGATTTACACTCTGCAAGTTTGGATTTGTTTGTCAGAGAAAACACTGAACAACAAGTCTTGAAACTATGATAAGCGATTAGGATGAGATCAGAAGGTCGGGTTTTGGTGGACTTTTTCAGTGTGTTGCCAGTTGCAGGAAAAAAAATCTGTTATGATGTGCCTGGCTCAGATTAGTTCTGTTACGTATTGGACTGTATTTGTACTAGAATATATGTGCATTCAAAAGGGTGCAATGTTTGTGGCACACACATGTAACTTGTACTTATTTTTTAAATATATTTCTGTCGAAACAACCTGTATAATGCATAATGTGTGAGCAGGTGAATGTGCAGAGGGGCCTGTGGGGCAGTGATGGCATTGATGTTTGTCTTCAGACCTGGTTTCATGGTTTGATTTTGTTGGATCCCCATTATCGACTGCAGAGCTGTTCTATTCTTCTTGCCTTTCTGTAGGGTGCTGGTGATGGGGGGTCCTCTGACCGAGGCCTATATGTCCTGTTCACCTCTGCCCTGAGAGGCCACACAACAACAGTATTTGATCAATCATAAATAGTCACAGTTGTGCAAATACTGTGACCATTCCAAAAATTTATGATGGGGATTACACACAAAATCACACAATATAACATTTTCAAATGTGTTATGAATGCCTCCCAGAATTCAATTCAAATCCTAGGTTACCAAATAAGGCTGAACAAATCCCCCACATTGAGTTCTTCCTCCTTTGAAGACTTGAGAGGTCTGGTCTGCAGGGCAGGTTTTACCACACCAGGCAGCACCTCAGCAGACAGGGGATCAGCACGGCAGGTGCACACAAGCACTGCACACAGCACTGCTACGGACACTTTTATTACACAATCATAATCATATTACAGTCAGAACATACACACACATTATCAGCTCACTATGGGGACTACATTACATTGTTCACATCCGTGTTTCAGGAGAGCACTTTTTTCAGCCATCTGAGATTCACTTCTATTTTCTTGTAGCCATCTCCACTTCAGTTCTGGGATTTGCTAGTCTTCTCCTGCATAAAAATAAAACATAAAAATAATACATGTGTGTGAAGGATATGATCCTCAATCTGGACAGACACTCCAATGTATAATATGTAAACAAATGTAACGCAATTAAATGGAGGTTAATCAGCCCCATGTATTTGCTAATAGAAATAATGTGAGGAGTTTGGCCTGATTAACTAAACGTGTCTGCTCTCATCAGGCCGTCCCAGAGTGACTCTAAAAGACTATCCCCTTTAATCCTCAGAGAGATGTGAATGTGCGCCGACCTCTGGGTCACAAACGCGTTACTTTGCACAGAGCTGCAGCTCTTTCAGATGAGCCGAGCACGGGAGCAGCCTCTGTTTGGGCCTCAGTGTTGCACTTTATTCCTTGGATATGTTGCAAAGCAGCGGTGGCACCGTATCTATCAAACCTGCCAGTCTAATTAAAATACAGCCTGCGATTATCCTCCTCCACCACCAAGCCTCACACAAACACTATCTCCGTTTTCATGTGGCGCTATGTAAAAAAAAAACAAAAAACGCACCAAATAAAGATACTGCGTAAATGAGACAGATGAATCAGCCTGTTAATTATATTTAGGCCTATATGGATTATAAATACAAAATAAATACAAAATAAATATCTCTAAAGGCATGGTCTTGTAAATACAGTTATTTTTTCAGTTTTTTTGAATACAAACAAATATAGAGATATCAAAACGTAGAATTGTTAGAAAGATATATTGTAGACTAAAATAGATTGCAAGCCATTCACTTTTTCACATTACAATAAATTCGTATTTCCAAAATTAATCCAAGAGAACAGACAATATATAGACAATATAATGATTATTTTCTCTATTTTTAAAATATGTAGGTCACATTGTTTTCGACCTATCTGTTCGAATAAAAGCGCACTGATAAGGTGCTGTGCACGTGTGCCACTGTGCGTAAAGACCGGGCTTGGAGGTTGACAGTGTAGCAAAGATAAAAGTGCCACGTCAATTAGTGCAGAGTCGCTGGGAACCGGCGCCAGAGGCGCTCTCTGCGCCGCCTCTAAACGGCCTTTTAGCCGACACGGTCCCCACGGAGGACGCCCTTTATATTTCATACATTATTTACCGCTTCTGCCGAGAACTGTTTGATACCTGCAGCTCATGTAGAGTAAGAACATGGTGACAGGGCTTGTAACATGAAAGTGGATGATAATGGGCATGGTCCACAGTAAATATATAGGCCATTATATTAGCAGACTTTCTATAGTGTGCAGAAGTGCGCCAAACATAAAGAGCACAGAAACAATAGGAAAATGACGGGCATACCTGAGTGTTGATCAGAGCCAGGCTTCATTAAGATCACCATCCGCGGACCTGGTCCAAATCCAACACATCCATGATCCACATCCTCATCTGTCACATAAACACGAGTGTAAGTGCGCGCGTCTTTTCTCCGGCTTCTCAGTGGAGCCATACGGAGCCAAATGACGGCGTAAAGCCCGCTCCTCCGTGTTTACAAATCTAAATCAATATTCAGATGTGGTTCAGGAGAGCGGCGTGTCCGCGCAGCGCACTGCGCGATAGTGCCTGTGACAGTGTGTAGGTGTTCACAAAGCCTCTTAAGATGAGACATTTAAGAAGCCATGGAAAACCCTCCCGTATTATTTTGAGTTGAGCACGAGGGTTCCTTCAGTGACGTATGACGCGTATTTATCACATAGGCCAGCTGGAGAGTAGTGCAAGCACAACTCTATTATT